>JBCAUA010043312.1:0-11872 GCA_038406235.1 Peronia verruculata
AAAATCATTTTTTTTTTTTTTTAAAGGCCTCTTATAATGCATCGTGTAGAAGTGGGCTCCAGTTTGATGTGTACACCGGTATGTTGGCGACAACTATGTGCCCAAACTTGTGAGTTCAGTGCCCGACCAGCAGTTTTTTCTGACTGTGTGACTGCGTGACCAGATGACTGTGTCAGCCGCTGACTTACTGACTACAACAGCACAGTGCGATGTGTGGACTGGGTGCAAGCACACAGCTGGACTCGGTATGTCACACCTGCACTGTAAACACCCATGAGATCACCTGTCGCTTGTTTTTCCTCTCTCTCTCTCTCCATCTTCTTACTCTCTTTCTCCCCCCCCCCGCCCTCCCCTTCTCCCAAACATCACCTAAGAATCTACCTACCTACCTATCTGTCTAGCTATCTACCTACCTACCTATCTATCGGCCAACCCCTTCCCCTGACGGATTTTCTGCCTGTCTGTCTCTAGAATATCCATTCATTCGTCCTTCCGCCCATCCATCCATCCACCCACTGAAATCCCTATCTACATACACACTGAGGACCGTCACCTGTCTTGCTCCACCCGAGGAGTTTTCCTACCACCATTATCAACTATCAATCAATCCGTCCTTTTCAAACTACCACTTTCGAACCAATAAAATGGCGGACTTTAAAAAAAAAAAAAAGATCCAAACACAATTTGATCCAACGATCAAAATTATCTTTAAAGCTAACCGACTGACAGACAGGAGACACTGACAAGAGGAAGGCAGAGCTCCGCTCATATGACGTAAACAAGACCAAGGTACAGTCATGTATTTACCTCAGTCAGGGCGCCCACCCATTCTCAGGTACGCCAAAAATGTAGCAATGACGGGAAATCCTCTTACGTCACGATCTATCTATATCTCCGCTTCGAACATCTGGAGAAAAAAGTCATCTTTCCGCCATTCTAAGCACAGGCGTCGATATTCGCTTTTTGTTCTGGTGGAAATGAACTTTTGAATTATCATTTGTGTTCAGGGAGTAGAGAAGACTAGGAAACGTTGCGTTTTCTTTCAGAAAAGTGTCAGAATCTTCACAGATGGGGAGATCTTAACCCCAGGAATGCCCAGACAATTACAATTAACCCTAGGAGGGTCAATGAACTGACTGGTCTAACTCCTTCACTCCGAAGAGCTGGCTACAGCGGTGGACAACGTCACAGCGTTAAGTCCTTCAGCAGAGTACAAACCAAAGTCTCGTCTAAAAGTCCTCCGGTCCCACCACTTTCTGTCACCAACTCTCACACGACATCGAGCCTACTTGTGGATGTCATAGACATAGAAATATGGTGAGCACAAAGTGAAATTTACCCCCAAGTTCTAGTATCACTCAGATATGACTTAGATATTCTCTTTGGCTACAAACCGAAACAGTTAAAGACTCGCCCATTATAGTTTGAACAGTAACCATCTTCAATATAAAAACATAGCATGAGCAATTCTGCACAAGAGCACCCCGTCCTGTGGTGTATTGTATGCCTCGAGCCTAACCTGTAAATGAATAAACAAGAACACTGAAAAAGCACCGGATCCCCTGTGGACTTTCCTCCAATACCAGTAGAGTTAAGGAGGAATCCATGAGAAAGAGAAGCTAGCAGGGTGAAGGACACGAGGACAGATGAAGGCATGCGTAACCTTCCCGCAACCGCGTCGGTTCTTATGTAGCTAGAACTCTCTTCTCCTTCGCTGCATACATGTATAGATGTGTATGTATGTGTGTGTGTGTGCCCGTGTGCGGGTGAATATGTGCGTATTGTGTGCATGTGTGTGTATATTCGTGCATATGCCCGTGTCCTGCCTGTACGCCTGTCCATTTTTGTCTTTTTCATGTTATCATATATTATATAACTGTAAATCTATTCCAACCCTCCTCCTCCGCCCGCCCACTTAAGAAAATGACCGATCCCTATTGACTGACCTTTCCAACTAGCACTGCCAACACGATAGACGTTGCCAAAGCTGGATGTTGTAGTTGCCATGTTTGACAAAATGTTAGCGGTAATCCTGCTCATGTCAGTGGCCTCACAGCAAAGGTCAGGCTTTCTGTTCTTTACTTCATCCTTACTCTCCACCTTATTCCTCTTTCTTCACATCCATCCCTCGTTCTTCTCTCTTCTCGGTGTCAGGTCACTTAAAGATACTCCCCCCCCCCCCTCACACACACAATAGGAAGGAAAAGGGGGGTGGGGGGGGGGGGGGGAGACAGGCGACAACAGAATAGACACAGGCATATCTCACTCTCTTTGTCTAATCTCTTTTTTTTTTTTCTTGCTCACTCTCTCTTGTCTTTCTATTGCTTCCATCTTTCTCTCTCTAGCTCTTATCTCACTTCTCCTTTATCATCTTATACAACTTTTCTCTCTCCTGCCCTCCCCTCCCCCTTCCTTGTATCTCACTCCCTTGCTATCACACCAGGCAAATTCCATGTCTGACCTACAGATCACGTACAAACCTCTGTGAGAGAAAGCAAACCAAACAGCCAGGCCAGGTGAGGACAGAGAGCAACAGCCAGGCCAGGTGAGGACAGACAGGGAAAGCAACAGCCAGGCCAGGTGAGGACAGAGAGCAACAGCCAGGACAGGTGAGGACACAAAGCAACAGCCAGGCCAGGTGAGGACACAAAGCAACAGCCAGGACAGGTGAGGACAGACAGGGAAAGCAACAGCCAGGACAGGTGGCTGAGTAAGACCAGTTTGTGCAGCCAGGAAATCTGCAGCTCTACAGACAGACCGACAGACAGTTACAGATACAGACAGCTACCGAAGGTTAAAAAACAAAAAACAAAATCTCTTAGATAACCTTCTAAACTTGCCCTTCGTCCATTCCTTCTCTTAGATACAGTCAAAAACGAAATAACTTGCTCAACTAAAGTTCCACCCATCCTTTTCTCGCAGTGAGTTAAAAACCAGATTACTCTAACAAAAACTAAAGAACGCCCAAACAGTCCATCAAATTAGATCTGTGCCCATCCCGTATTTCACGGGGTAAGACTGGATAATCTTAATTCTAAAATGTCAAAAACAACTACAGGAATTTTCATGTTTAACTGTCTCTCACGAGCAGCCCACAATTTTACCTTAAGTCTTACGATAGAGAACAGGCTTGTTTTATGTAGATCTGTCAACCTCCAGCTGGAGGTTATCTGGAAGAAAATTGGCTAAACCTCGCTTGTATCAAATCCCAGTGATCTGGTCCGCGAATTTACCCATACATTTCAATGATATATTCCTATCGTGGACAGTTCTTGTGATTCCAACCAGCCATGGAACTGGAGTGAAAAATGAAAAAAAAAAAAAAAACCTGTCAAAATTTGATCAGAACAGAATGCTAGAGCTGGCTACTACAAAGTGAATCGCCAAGAAAAGATGGCCAACGCTTTCACATAATCTGTGCAGAAATACCATACTGTTACTGAGGCAGTGTTTTCTCCGCGGAGAGAAATTCTAAGGTGAAATCAAAGACGCAAGTCCTTGGTCAGTTTGATGTCTTGCCATTTCAAGATCAAAATTATTCTTCTATACAATATAATCTGGGTCTCCGCCCGTCTCTTTTAACATTTCCAGACGAAATAATCCCGCGATTTAAAGATGGCCTCAGATACTCGTAGCCCCGTCAATTACATCTCCGCTATCCCTTTTCTCATATACAGCTAGAGACCAGACCATTCTGAGATTAAAACCATCCACACAAAGTGTACTTCACTAGATCCCTAGCCGTTCCTTTAGAGAAAGACTCGATTGCCCTAAGATTAAATCATTCCACAGAAAAGCATTACGCTAGACCTCAGCTCATTTCCTTTCTCACATAGTTTAATGAGGAGATAATCTCTGGATAAATCCACAAATAGCCTACTTAACGCCTTTTTTTCCTCACATAACGCTGCGGACAAGATAATCGGCTACAATTAAAAAGTACTCCCTGATCTCCGTTCCCATTTTCCTCATTCACAGTTCACAAGGAGATCATCTTCAGGTTCCACAAAACAGAGTCGACTGGCTTAGATGTTGGCTTTTCCTTGCCCTTACTGACAACGCTTAGAACCCCTCACTCACACACAGAACCAGATAGCACAAACACAGAGCAGCGGCTGGTACCTGCTGAACAGGCAGATGATCAGAGGATAACGCCTGGCTTTGTCTCAGCCTAGTCAGGTATGAGAGAGAGACAGAGGGAGAGAGAGACAGAGGAGGGGGGATAGAGAGAGACTGACAGAGAGAGAGAGACAAAGATAGCGACAGATGGAGGGGAAGAGAGAGTGAGACAGAGTGACAGAGAACGACAGAGAGAGTGAGAGAAACAGAGAGGCAGGCAGAGAGAGAGTGGGAAGAGAGAGAGACAGAGACAGACAATGACAGAGAGGGGGGCTTAGGGAGGGAGAGAGAGAGAGAGAGAGAGAGACAGAGAGAGAGAGAAGATTGCCATAAACCCTGAGCCAGCAAAAAGAATTAACCTTTGTGCACCCGGGCTAAGGTGAGCTAAAAAGTTCACATCAAAGAGAATGGATACCATTGCTCTAGCATGGAGGAAGGCACAGAGATGCGATCACGTAAGGTAACAAAGTAAGAGGATCAACATTTTATTGGACTCCAGATGAAATCTGTTCACGGCTGATGCGTGAAGTGACAGGGAAAAAAAAGAAAGAAAGAAAGAATGAAAAGAAAGAAAGAAAGAAAGAAAGAAAAGAAAGAAAGAAAGAAAGAAAGAAAGAGGGAAACAAATAAATTTAAAAGAAAGAAGGAAGTTTTGCTCATTATTCTATGCAACGTCATCTCAATTTCATCACATTTTCTGATTCATTATCGCCCTGCCTTCTATAGAGCGTAAGAAAATAATTACCAAACAAGTTATGGCAACATGACAAATACAAGGTGTAAGTATAACAAATACACACAGTACATTAACCCACAACACACCAGCAGTCAAGCCGAAGATACCGCGGACATCAGCTCCTCACAACACATGGCAACCATCTGCTGAAAACGAGCCAGACCAAGCAGCAGCTGGTCCAATCGTGTCGGCCTGACTTGGGGCTGAGAATTTGGACGCGGATGAAAAACAGTATTGTCAAAAATGATGACACTGATGTCGTCGTGGCCAAGGGAATAGGCATTTGCTCCTCGGCTGGTTCGAATTTCGAATTCTAAAAGGGGCTGAGAAAGATTTGGAGATAAGAATCTTTATTTCCCGTGGTTCAATAGTCCGGTTTCCTGGGCTCTTAGATCGTGTAATCCGATGTCCAGCCTACTCGGATCAGAGGGAAATATTTCTGAGGTTGTGCGTGCGCGTTGCATTCTTAAAAGATCCTTGCAGTAGAACAAATAAAGGAATAAACATCTTTCAAAGATTGGGATGACGACTGGGCGAAGACACCGCTGTTCACATAAAATCTCCACATTTGAAATGTCAGCTTACAAAAATTCTTGTCATCAAAACTCGACAAGCACCTAAAGCCGAGATAATCTTCTCTCAGGACTGAACGACTACATTTAACAACAACAACAACAACAACAACAACAACCAGTACTCGCCCAGACACTCAAAGGACGGCGGCCTTTTTGAATCGGTGGAGAAATGCACTGGGAATAAGAGATCGTAAAAATCAAAGCAGATTCGAAGAGTGAAGGGACGAGGAGAGGATTGGAACTGGCTGGACAGGCTGACAATACCAGAAATGACATCTTAGAATATCCGACTCCCGCAGATCAAAACCCACAATTCAGCAAAACATGATTGGTGGTAGGAACATGTTTACACATGATAATGTACAATCCTGAAATACGGCTTTGAAAAACAAATTATATCTTGGTTGTTGTTTTGTTGGTGAAATGTTTTATTATAGAGTAAGAGAGAATGATCAATGTTTACCTCTCAAAAAGATGTTTTTGTTGATGTCACTGGCCGATTGACACACTGATCACAGGAAACCACTGCGGGCGCCAAGTGCTGGGTTTGGTTGCCGGGATCAGCTGTGCAAGCAGTGAACACACGGAGGGGGGATGCACACCAACACAACAGCACACACTGCAGTGTCAACTTGGGGCACACACACAGGAACAAAGAAGGCGCGGACTGAGTGGGCGTCATCGGATTATGCCCTACACTGACTCATAACTTTAATTAAAAACAAAGTGATCTATCACTAAACCGGCAATGGCCGAAAACAGACAGACAGAGACCCTCCCATCATCCATTTCTTTTTTTTTTTTAGAATATTACAAAATTGTTGAAAATAATAATAATAATAATAATAATAATAATAACTTAAATTCCTCCTTTTTTTTTTTTTTTGTCTTCTTCTTCTTCTTCTTTTTTTTTTAAATACGCAGATCAAAATAAAACAAAAACAAAAAACAAAAAACAAACAAAAACAATCAAAAAAAAAAAAGAGAGAGAGAGAGAGAGAGAGAGAAAGAAAGAGAGGTAGAAAGAGAAGAAAGAAAAAAGAAAAGCACGGGTCACATTTAAACTTCGTCAGAAATAAAATTGAAATAATAGCCCAAAGAACACCAATGAAAGCCAAGCAGAATCTCTGAGCTTGTCCAAAACCTCGTATGTCTGCATGTGACATGTGCAAGGGCAAACAACGGTATGGAAGCAGGAAGGTGTGGCCAGGACAGAGCGGACTTTGGTCAAGTACTGTGGTCCACTCACACAAACTGAACAAAAGGTCCAGCACATCGGAGACAACATTGACACTGTATGACTGAACCTTCCACAAGCCAGAGTTATATGTATGAAAGATGGCTAGGGCTGTTTTCAACGCTAAGTCGAGTATGTTGGGTATTTTACATGCGGAACTCGAAGCTTAGAGTACGCACTTCATTATCCAGTCTAATGATCTCCCATTGCCAGTGATGAGAAGCACATCCAGCAACCTGACAGTCTGGACAAGATCAGCAAATATTCTGAAAGCTGTAAAAACATCGGACAGAATTAACCCCTTTACTGTGGGCATTGATCTTTGGAAGTTCATTTCAGACTGGGCCGGAATTCTGAAGTTTTAAAGTAGGACAGCCATTTGATAAACAGATGTACCGGCTTTCAACATTTGGGACAACAACAACAACAACAACAGTAGCAGCAGCAACAACAACACCAACAAAGAAAAAAGAGTGGTTTTTGTTTGTTTGTTTGTTTGTTTAAGGAAGAGACAAAGGGAAAGACATTAAAATGCACATCTCAGGGTACTGGCAGTGAAAGAGTTAACCACGCTTAATCACGAGCACCGCCCAGACTACTGAACTACCATGTCACAGATGTGGGAGGTAAAACCTCTAAAACTGACAATAAACAAGTCAAAGACTTGAGCCAGACAGTGACTACACCATTTCTCACTGAACCAAATCCTGATCTTATCAGAAGTTGAGCAAAACTACACCGCTTGTTTGTGGTTGAGCATGTGCAGCACACGAGCATATCTCTGCATGAACATCAGGGTGAGAAGGCAGTGTGGAGATAGCCTAGCAGTAGCCTATGCTGCAGGGAAAGCTGGTCTCTATCAAATCAGGAAACATTGGACGCTTGGATCCACTTAGCGCACACATTGCCCTCGCATTCTCTACATCTCAGTCAGGATTTCTTCACTTTAAATCGTACAACTACCAACAAGTTCTCATTCTGGGTTTACTCGAACCCCAGGAGTTTGCTGAGGCAGTATCACTTACTACAGGGGTTTTAAGGAGGGAAGGGGGGAGGGAGACATACACACACATAGGCTTTGTATTTGTCCCCCCCCCCCCCCCAAAAAAAAAATTCTCCAGTTACCAAGGGTTCGATGTACCCATGTATGGAACTTGTTGGGTTCAATACTTTCAACATGGTAAAAAGAAACAAACAAACAAACAAAAAAAAACAACTTATATACAGTGAAAATTCCAAGTGTAACATGACGTCTGCACTACAGCATTTTTATTCTGTGGGCAAAGGAGATCTGATATAAAATATGATGAAGGAGTCTCTGACCGGACCGGCACACTGACATTTCTAGAGTTCAAATATTCCAAATGAGGACAATCCCAGACACAGCATTAACAAAGCATCCAGACTTTCTGAGCTCAACCCAAAAGCCTAGAAATTAAAATGCTAAATCAACTGAGATCTAACATTTCAGAGATTCTGATCAACTAACAGATTCCATGAAAAAAAAAAAAACTACTCGTATGAAAATGAACATAGAAAGGCAAGAACAACTCCAACTTACCAAATCTCTCTCCATCTTATGCGATTAAAGAAATCATGACCGCATGACAATGAGGCCATCTCTCGAAAAATCTTCCCAACTTCATTCAAACCAACTGCTAGTATGACACTATAAAAAGGACGCAAAAAAAAGGAGCTTTTCTTTAAAAAGAGCTAACGACACGACATTTCACTCTGCCAGAATGAAAACAAGGAGGACTACAAGACAAAGCTGTATCCCCCATAGTGAGCAGTCTAGCACATGCACAATCCACCGCGCACAGCGAGACTCACAGATATAAGCCAAAGATTCAGGAAGTAAAATCCACAGCCTACATCTGGGCTCTGTCTAAAAATAAACACAATCCCGTCGAGCGTTCTTAGAGCTGGTCTTTTCTGTTAACACCTTTTAATTCTATCTACTCACACACGTACAGCGCTGGAGTGAGTCAGACACGGAGGATCTACTACAGGCAGGTCTGAGTTCTAGCCTTCACCTGTGCCCTTCTCTCTGTCTGTCTGTCTGTCTGCCCGTCTGTCTGTGTGTCTGCCTAACCTTGTACTGAGTCTGTATGCCGTGTGAATGCCCTGCTAACTGCGGGACCGACCGACTGACTGACTTCCCCTACAGGAACAGAGTACTGAGAGCCGGGGAGACAACACAGCCTGGGGGCCGCAGTCCGCGCTTGCTTACCTCCCTTATCCTGTGCTCTTTCCCCGCCCGACATCGCTGGCAGCTTCTGGTCCTGTCTTTGCCATAGTTTGTTTTTTTTTCCTTGTGCTACATTGTAGTCAGTTCTTCTCACTTTCTTTCTCTCTCCTTCTCATAGCCTCTTTCTTCCCCCACCCCCTCTTTCTTTCTCTCCCTCTCTTTCTCTGTCCTCAGTTTGCCTGCCTATCAATCAAATGGTCGTAGTTATGCCCCCCCCCCCCACCCACCCTTTTCACCCAGTGTGGTCTGCCTGTGTACCTAACATCATTTCCTCGCTGTCTCTCTGGCTGTCAACCTGTATGTTCGTCCGTCTGTCTATCTGTCTGTCCTTAAGTCCATCCATCCGTCAACTGTTTGTCCGTCCCACCGGTCTGAGACCAACAGCCCAGCCTTTCTTTCTGCTGTGTTTGTTTATTTGTCTGTTTGTTTTCTCGTGGTTAGTTGAGAGAGGAACACAGACAACGGTACACCCCTCCTCCCTCTCTCTCCAACCTCTCTAGGTCACAATCAGTATACAGCCCTCCCTCTCTCTCACTCTCTCTCTCTCTCACACACACACACACACACACACACACACACACACACACACACACACACACTCTCTCTCTCTCTCTCTCTCTCTCTCTGTGTGTGTGTGTGTGTATGTGTATGTGTTGTCCTCCCCCCAGAAAAGCCAGAGGAGAGAAAAATAACCGATTTCTTATTCGTGAGCATATTGTGCTCTCATATTACATGAGCAAAGAATGTGATTATCAATCTTAGTCAAAACAGTACATAAAGCAGACACTTTCTTCTCATGTTCTGGCCAGCTGAGAGATTCGGAAACTTGTATCACATAACTGTAAGTAAAATCGCTCGTTGGATCCAGATCATGAAGACAATGGTGGAATAACATAACGCACTGACTGGAACCGACCAAGAAGAGCTTTTATTTTTGGTTTTTCCTATAGGAAAAATTAGGAACAACACGACAGGCTGACATCATTAATGGTGAAGTAAAAAGGGACATATCTCACGTTCAGCAGGCCTCGCTAAAACAATCCTGCAAGGCACAGTGAGAGGTGGGAGACGGTGTGGTCAACGAAAAAAGAAATGGGAAAACAACATCACGGAATGAACAGGCTTAGAATTGAAGTGGAAGACGTCTTGAGAAGGGCAAAATGCCGGGATGGATGGAGAAGACTGGTTGTGCAGACTGCAGAGGTGCCCCTACGGACAAAATGTCTAAGGGACCAAGTCAAGGCAAAAAGGGACATCGGACACAGGACAAGAAAAGAGTATAACAACAGAGGGAAGATTTCTGCGGACGGCTTCATTCTGATAGACGGACAACGCTTTGAAGAAGGACAGGAGGGAGAAATAAGAAAACGTGTGTGTGTGTGGGGGGGGGGGGGGGATTACCTTGTTCTGTCTTCTTAAAATCAAAGCTACAGAAAGGCGTACTGTTTCGGTTTCGTTGAATGTTGTACTAGGAAATCACTGCATGTACCTAAAGCCTTATGCCAACACAACAGGATTTGAGTATGAGAAAAAGTAGACTCGAAGCGTTTCCACCTGTGTGGATTTTACTATAATACAGAATGATAATGTTAAGCTGAAGATGTTCGCTCGTCAGCAACTGGTCAGTAGTCCCTGGTCTTTTCAAATCGTACCTTGGGTGATTCTCACTAGCATGAAAGGAACGGCGTCAGCAGTCCAATAGCGCTGTCGTCTTTATGGACCCATAGCGTATTATCTGGAGCTCCCTGGATGGGGTAGGGAATTCAAACATTAGCCTGATTTATGGCCGCCTGCTAAACGATATCGGTGGCCGTGCAAACCGAAAGCCGAGGAGGATTTTGTATACGGGACAAACGACAGGTGAAAGGTCGAACGCGGCGAAGTTCTATTTTATAACCAGTGGCTAAAATGCTCTGTCTCCTTCCCGTTTTTCACTTTATCTCTGCTTTTACACCTCTCTGTCCGCTATCGAGGTATGCTTCCGCCCCCCCCCCCTTAATTGACACGATTCTGCATTCAAATCCACAATAATAACACGTGAAATGTAAAACTTAAGTTTGTCTTCCCCATGGCCAAAATATCGGGCCTTGACAGGGTTCGAACCCAATTATTTTTGGATTGCAATCAGACGGCCTAACCACTATACCACCGCTACCCTAAAACTTATGAGCAAGGGAAGTTTGCCTGGCAGAACCACTACCTCTTAAAGCCGAATAAGGCCATCATCCTGAGGACACCTTGGACTCTGATGATGGGTTCATTTCAACAGTCTAAACTTGCTGAGATACATCAGACGATGTACACACCAGTATCTTTCTCCATGTCAGCAACGTTTATCATCAGCATTTATAACTATTCCCTTGCTCACGTTTATACATCTCTGTCTGGGTCAGTCTAGCCTTTGAGCAATAGGTTATCTGTATACACTGAACACTTAGTTTCGATCTCAATCCATTACCATTATTATTTACCTACAATCCTCTGCAAATCCAGTTTCACATACTATTATATGACACAGCTCGCTGTGGCTGAATGTAATTAAATTTCCTGTAGACTCTACAAAGAGCTGATACCCAACTAGCTTATATACCATCACTTAGGTTCAGTATGTTCAATCGATCTAGCATTTTCACTGTAATATGTTCCTTGATCTTCAATACTGAGTAGGGTCCTATCATACATGCCTTGGATCTCTCAATTTTAGTTCCACTCTTAAGTTTTTACCCGTCCATTCTTTTGTTTGAACTTTTGTAAGACTGTGGCGCCATACCAAAACCAAAACCAAAAAATACAACAGGCTATCAGGAGAAGTACAAGATGGTGGACTGACAGACAGACAAATAGGACGATACGGAGAAAATGAAGTGAATGAGGGGGGGGGGGGGGGGAGAAGGCCGAGAAAGGGACTTAGTTCCAAGGGTGCAGAGTTCCCCTGACAGACAATAGCTGACTAA
>JBCAUA010043323.1:0-11871 GCA_038406235.1 Peronia verruculata
TGCAAGGCACCGTACAAGGAGGCAGAAGAAGAGGGCGACAGAAAAGGAGATGGGAAGACAACATCCGGGAGTGGACAAGTCTGACACTCAGTGACGCCCTAAGGAAGGCAGAAAACCGAGAGGAGTGGAGGGGGGTGGTGGCCAGATCAGCAGCGGTGCCCCGACTGTCGACAAGACTACGGGAGATGTGATGTGTGTGTGATGTACATAGAAACACAGATCCACGTGCAACAGTGTTGTGAGCCAAATTTCATATGGATCCATTCAGCAGTTTTCGAGTCCATAAGCCTATTGTGGGTTTTGTTGCAGATTTATAGTATAGATCCAGATATTTATTTAAGATAGATATATTTATAAGATACAATATAGCATAAATAAACTGTTTTCTTCTTATTGATATAACTTTATCACATTTTTGGTGACATCTTGTCAGAGTGACATGAAGGAAAATGATTTTTTCCTCTTTACAATGCTTACTCGGCATCTCTTTTGTCTAACGAAGGAAAATAATAGCGCTGAGTGTTGCTGTTGAATGAGAAGACAGCATGACAGATATTATGTCTCTGTAACTGTCAGCAGCTGACCAGGTGACTGATTTTAACCATTAAGAGACCGCCTCATGAGGACACAGTATGAGAATTAAAAACTACTAGAAGGGAAAGTGGGACGCAGTGGCGCTGTGGTTTGGCGTCTGCTCATGGAGAAAACAGGCCGGGATCGACTCGCGGGTCCTGCATCGGAAGATGACAGGACACGAAGATCAAAAACCCGCATTTTTTTCAGTGACTCAACGGTCCCCTCCCTACCTCTGGGTAGGGAAGCCCGACGTCTGGCCTTCTCGGATAATCGTGAAAATATTTCGGAGGTCCCTTGTGTACATTACGCTCGTTAAAGAACCCTTGGCAGTTGAAACTCGATGGAAGAGTAGGCTGAGTGTCGCCGTCTAGGCAAAATTATATATTGGCGCTGTCTATTTGGGCCAGCTGGCCCAGCTAGACCTAGAGTCTATTTGGGCCTGTTGATGCGCCCCTTTCTCTCTGTCCGTGCGTAAGAAGGTTATTGTGTGCAGTTAGTTATGGACTAACTCCACCCCCCCCTCCCCCCCAAAAAAAAACTACGAACAGGCTCCCATGTGTGAGCCAATACAAAATTGTTTCGCCTTTACCTTGTGGTTCAACTTTTTTATTTGCCTACTCTTCCTCATTGCAAAACTAGGCCCAGATGGATACTCCGTTATATATCATTCATGTTATACATTGTGCCGCATACATTGGACACAAATAATGGCAATATGTGTAGAAATTAACCAGTCTAGTTTACGTCGATACATGAAAAACAAGTTTCTCTCTCTCTCTCTCTTCTCTCTCTCTCTCTCTCTCTCTCTCTCTTCTGCAGCATCTGTCACTTAAACTATTAAATTTGCTGCTTAAATTTGAAGATTTTCCATGCATACGCCTTCTTGCGTTAAAAAAAAAAGAAGACCACATCAGAAATGATGCAAATGCATATCACGCTGCTTTCGAAGAGATAACAATGAAGATGCTTCCGACTAAAACTTACTATTGTCGTGATCACTGGCCCTGATACCATGTTTGCGCTGGCCGTTCGCAAAAATGGCTGCCGGGTTTCAATTAGCGGCTACGTCGGGTAACCGAGTGCGACCTCTAGTTATGTTTAAACTCTTTGACGCTACTTAAAACAAAACAAACGTGTTTTGAACGTAACACACTATCGAACGTACAATTCTGACCAAGCACCCTTGGGAGTTTATTATTCAATTATTTATCGCATTTTTAGAATAACATCAAAAATAATAAGCATTTTTTCGGCTTTATGTAAGGCTTTATGTAACCAAAAACATAGGTCCATAGGCAACAATGTTGTGTGCCAAGTTTCAGATGGATCCATCCAGTAGTTTTCCGAGTCAATAAACCTATTGTTGGTTTTCTTGCAATTGCAGGAATATAGATATTCAGGCCTCCTCTTGTCGCTGGTATGCAGTTGTATATTCAAGCTTCTCTTTTCCAGCGCTAAGAAAATTTGCGCAGTCACAGACAACACAATGGCAGCGCTGAAAGCGGCGGGCAAAACCGGAGCAGATTTTGTAGAATTCGACGTGCAGCTCTGTAAGGAAGAGGTATTTTTTAAAATGTATTTTCTATATAAGAATAAAATGCTTCTGTGTTTGTCAATCAGTCTGTCCAGGTATGTTTAGCTGTATCTTTCTACCCGCTGGTCCATCCATCCATCCATCCATCCATCCATTCATCCATCCATCCATCCATTCATCCATCCATTCATCCATCCCATCCATCCATCCATCCATCTATCCATTCAGCCACCCACCCATCCATCTATCCATCCATCCATCTATCCATCCATCCATCCATCCATCCTGTACTGATTCAGGTATCTGTCTTTATATATTAGCCTGTCTGTCTGTTGGTCTGTCTGTCTGTCTGTAGGTCTGTCTGTCTGTCTCCATCTATCCTTTCTTCTGTATATCAGTTCCTCTATGCCTGCCTGTCTGCATTCCAGCCTGTCTGTCCACTCATCAACTCGTCTGCATTTCCTCAGATTCCAGTGGTTTACCATGACTTTAAAATCATGGTGACAGGACCGTCACATGTTCCCAGTAAGCTCTCTGTGTACAAATGTGCCATCAAAGATATGCCGCTGAGACAACTGCGAGGCTCTAGGATGTCACAACGAAACGTATGCTATGCCGGCTTGCCTTGATTGTGCATTACACTGTTATGACTGCTGTAAAGCATCGCTATTGCTGTTGGCGGCAAGATTTCTATCCTCTTTCCCATCACCTGCACAATAAAAAGAGGCAGATCAAATAGTGACAGGAGCAGACAGAAAATGGATAAATAGAAAAACGGACAGACAGACAGACGGACGGACGGACAGAAAATGACACAGAGATAGATAAGAGGTGAGATATGATGATCAGATAGGATGGGACTAAAGTAAATTGGACTGAGCTTCGACAAGACTGAACTGAATTAAATAACTTGAGGTGAGGTGGGATGACATACGATAAGATAAAGCAAATTGAAATTAATTTGGATAAGATCTGATTAGATCAGGTTAGATTGGATTAGATCGTATTACACAAGATTAGATTGGATTCGATTAGATTAGAGTAGGTTAGATCAGGTCTGATAAGAATAGGCCTACATAGGACTAGATAAGACTAAATTAGTTTTAAATTACATTAAATATGTTCCACATCAGGGGTTCCCAACCGGTTGATAGTGACCCTCAAAGAGGGTGATAGACCTTGGCAGGGGGATCGCTCTCGCCTTGCTAGAAGTGGCTTTGAATAAAATCAGTAATTTTTGTGTTACAGGACTGCAATGTCATTAGTTGACACTTGAGGTGTTTGTATGCATGCCTGTCATGAGTTTATGTGCCTGTGTGAATGTGTATGCAATAAAATGTAAATCAATGCTACTGATAATAGGGAGTCGCGTGGGTTTCAAGTATCTACGGTAAGGGGTCGCTAGTGCAAAAAAAAAAGAAACGTTGGGAACCGCTGGTCTGCATAAATTGCTTGAATGGCAATACATAGACATGTGCTGCATTGAGGACTTCGATCCTGGCGTCTGTCCCCGCTGCCTGCTTCTGTTCATGCTAATCCTCCACTCTGTTTACTGGCAGGTTCCAGGTTTGACTGACGACAAAAGAACTGTCTTGTTCCCCGCTCTGACTGAAGTATTGTCAAACCTCCCGCAAGATCTGGGTTGTATTATCAATGTGAGCCAATCCATCCATCCATCCATCTATCCATCCATCCATCCATTTGTTCACTTGAAGTATGCTGAGATATGGACATATCTGATAAGGAGCTTCTTTTATAAATCTGCACTCGTCAGATGCTGCACATATTCAGATCCAATATATATTTGCTCACGTACACATAACACATCAGTAAAACGTTTCGATCTGTAAAGCTGCAAAATATGTTGTCCAGTAAAAATATTTTTTTAAGAACAAAAACACCACCACCCAGAGCACAACAACAACAACAAGAAAAAAGGTCTGTGATCGGCGCGATAAAGGTAAGGTGCTGACAGAGTAGAGTCACCATGAAGAATCTAGCACCAAGCGTCACCACACCCCATTTGGGGCGAGCAAGGGGAGAGGAAAGTTGGTGACAGAGTGGATGCCTCTCCCCTCTCCCACCATTATGTTTTGTTAATTTTAGTACCGCGCGGTATTTTCAATCTTTCAATATTGCAACCTCTCTGTGCAAGATGGACGAAGAAATACTTCAGTGGATGATTATGTATTGGCTGAGAAAACGAAGGCTGAACAGACGCCGATACTGGGTTCACAAAATCCACCAACGTCGCAGTAAATACGGAGAATATCATCATTTAATGGAGCAGGTCCTTTCTGATGAGGAAAAATGTCTGTCATCCCACTTCCTCTGCAATCTTTTTCCATTCATTGTTGATATAGTTTCTATTGCTGTATTCAGGGCTCGTCCTGTCGTATATACTTTTTCTCTTCTCCACTGCATTTATTATAGCCTCAACTTGTTCGGCATCCATCTTGGCTATAAATTGAAGTTTCTTGAAACCGTACTCAACGAGAAAAGAAAGATCGAGGATAGACCAAGCCCTTTTTGTATCGTATGCCTGGCGCAAGTGGATGTGCATAGTAAAGGTTTTGGTGACAGAAGGTGCGAGAAATTTTAGTGTTGCAGTAAAATTAAGGCACCAACATTTTTTGGGGCTAGACGTCACTGGCTTCAAACCGGGGAGGTGAGAGGCTAGTGACTCAACTCTGTCGCTCGTAATGTATTTCCTATTGTTTAAATTTGCCATTCCCCTATTTGGGACCTGACGGCAAAAAGGTGCGGGGAAAGCGACTCTACCCTGTCTGCATCTTTACTGATATGCTTGCTTGTTTTCTGGAAGTCTCATTTGTCCATTTGTCCACCACTATTCGTTTTCAGATTAAAGAAGTATGCTATAGATAGTACTCAGTCAAAACTAGGAACATCGAAAGTCACATATTCTGACCGTCATTGATCATGGTCTTGTCTCTTCCCATGCTGATCAAATGCACTGCTGAGAGTAACTGTGGAATATAATTATGTAGGGTATCAGTATTTTAAATTAGATTATCTCAGCTTAAAATGTTGTTCCAGCTTTGCTAGGACTTTTCTTGTGTGAAGATTTATGGATTTTTTAATATGTTGCCCGTCTCCTCGTTCTTTTCATCCGATTAATGAATAACCCCCCCCCCCTCCCCTTTTTTTTTGTTCGTATTGTGCATCTCCGAAATGAACCGATTTCATGACTCATCGCTTCAGTTCTCAAGCATTGTCATGGAACGAGTCAACACTGAAAGAAGAGTTTTCTCAGTTTTGAAAAGCTGTAATCGCGTCGTTATACCGCTACTCAGTGACCTGGATGACTTTAAACATCGAGTAACAAAATCGATCAACTCAGTGGGTCGTGATGTGTTAATGCGCATCTGGGAGGAATTCTCTTGTTGTGTTGATGTTGTCCCTGCCGCAGGTGATGGCCGCACTGAACACTTGAAAGACATAAAATAAAAGTTGATAGTTGTAGAATACTTGTGACTAGTCTGGAGTTTCTATTGTTTTTCCTTATTAAAATACTGCGTAATGGAATCGATTCATTCTTTTTGAGTAACCCTGATTATTGGCCATTATCAGAGAAGGCTAAACTTGGGGACTAACGTACCCAAGAAGCCATGGGACAGTTGTGACAATGTAAAACAAAAAAACTGGTTCTAATTTTTCCAAATCCCAGATTCAAACCAGGGACATTTTCGAAGAGAGATAGACATCTGACTTCTTCAAACCTGGCGGGAACGCATGTAATAGAAATCTTCCATCATCACGGTCAACTGTCAGCATGATATAAGCCGAGGAAAGGAGCAGTCTTCTCCCGGATTTCATAGCAATATCGAAAAAAAAAAAAAAAACCAGTTCATTCAGCCTAAGTGTGAGAAGTACTAATTTTGATTACCATGTTTACAGTTTTAGTACGATAATCCCATGTAAAGAAAAATATATGCAAAACAAGGGTACAATAACCATCTTGGTATCCGAGTCGATAATTCAGCTTCCCACGATGAAATATCGTTTCACATTTTGGATCGCTTTCTACTCGGAATCGGTAAGAGCAGTGCGTTGGATGAACCCTTAACTACTGTGAGCTTTGACAAACACTATATCCAGGGCAATGGCACATTTAAGGAACATGATTCACAGGTCCCTTATCTTTGCATGCCATTGACGTCCAGTGAGGACCCTGGTATTGTAACTCTTTCCTCCTTCGCCGGTCTCTAGTTTGGCGTTGGGTTGCAGCAAAGTCGACTGCAATGGCCATCCATACTTTGATATTGTCCATCCTCTCTGGCTTCGTCGCCCTTCTCTTTTTGTCGCATTTACTACGCAC
Organism: Peronia verruculata; assembly: GCA_038406235.1. Lineage (NCBI taxonomy): Eukaryota > Metazoa > Mollusca > Gastropoda > Systellommatophora > Onchidiidae > Peronia > Peronia verruculata. The sequence continues at coordinate 6,450 of JBCAUA010043323.1, forward strand.
TGGCGCATGTAGGTCGCTAGATCTTGAAACATGAATTTAGCAGTGAATTTTTCTCTCGTTAGTTATTGGCATTATTGACCAATAGCAGTCAAAGGGTTCCTCTAGTCAGAGTTCACCTATTATTTTCCATTATAATGAGATAAGATAAAATGAGCATTATTCTTCACTGAGAACAAGTTTTTTTTTCCTCATACTGGATAATATCAACCGTAATATCACCACAGAGCAGCGTCAAAGACTTTCTTGTCAAATAACAGTCTGGAAAAATGGTGTTCGTATAGTAAATTATTAAACTGTTATGTCTCTAATGCAAATACTCATGTGAAGATGAAAGCTGCTCACTTCCTACTGGCAGTTTTAAGGATTAAGCAATCTACTAATAGAACAATACGTGATACGAGCGGAATGTCAGCCGGAAATTCGTCGAGGGAATAAGATTTTACTGATCACGGGATCACAGGTGTTAACTCTTAACATAAATATCTTGGAACACGAATTGTGGCGACTAATTTGAATATTTTTCCACTAAAGTCAAGTAATAATTGTGAATCAATGATTATCAACACATACCAATAACAACCACAATGATAATAATCATTATAAATAATAATAAGGTGGGCCTTGTTTAGAGCTTATCCTTGTGCAGTACAAGCTCTAAAAGTTTACAATCTAGTATTGCCCCGAAGAAACAAAAGAGACGCTCACTTACTTTCTCTGCCAGAAAGCTTTCGGGGTGGGTACCTGTTAGGTCTTCAGATCTAACAATAACATGCACTGTCTATATTTGAGTCTCCATTGGAGTCGGGGAATGATTGTAAGGTGTCAGACTGGTCCAGGAAGTACCCGAAAATAAAAAAATAAAATGCTTTACCATACCCTGAGTCCGATGGCCTAACACCTAGGCCTCAGACCGCACCCATTTCCCTTCCTATTGCCTACAATATCTTTATTTCTGAAGGTTTTATTTTACTGGTTGAACGACAATTATCTGGTTTCATTAGACCTCCAAGATCGTTTTCACAATGTTTTTAACACAAGGAGGGAATTGTTCTCTGATTAAAGCCTTTAAGTGCATTAATGATGTGTCGGGTCTGACAGGCTTTGATCAAGGGAATTAGTTATGTGACTATAATCTTATATACCTTATTGTCCTTCCATTCCTCTTGTAACGATTATTTACTCCCTTCCACAGTCCGGGGTCTATCTAAGAGACAGCACTGCCGGTCCAACCGACATCTGTCAGTCTGTTGAGCAGCTACTGGACCAAGCACGTGAAGGTAGACCAAGAATCTCTTTCCCACGGTCCTGTTAAAGCTTGTTAGATAATTCGCAGGGGAAAAAATGATCTTATCCGTCTCTGTTCTGTCTACCGTATTGTGAGGACAGTTGTCCTCTGTTTGTAATTATAAGGATATTTTATCAGCTACAAGGCAACTATTTCGGCCACATATAGCGTAGGTCTAGTAGACTGAAAGTCTATTTTGTTGCCAGGTAAAACATTTTTAGGGAATAACAGTGCTGCCATCGGTAAGTATTGATCATTTCAGGATTATTTCCCTTTAACTTAGAGCACAAAACCTGTCGGCAGCTATCTAAGCCTTTAGACATCACACCACGGTTCTCTTCAATAATAATGAAGGTTACAGTTGGGATAAGCGTGCACAGTTAGGCTTACTTGGGAGCCACATGTCTCAGTAACTCTTATCATTATAGGTGGCACAATCATTCCCAATGTCAAGTGCATTGGACATCGTAGTCTTAAACTGTTTTCACAATCAAAAAACAATCGAGCCGACGACAACAGATTGTAGTAAACAACAAATAAAACAAATTACAAGTTTCAACAATACAGGCTACGGTAAAGTATTTCAACAAGTTCTCAGATGGCCCAATAGTAGAAACGACGATAAAGGATATTATAAAACGTTTCATGAGGAGCCATCTGGGACCAAAGTTATATGGATCCTTTTCTGTCAGACTTCCCTCTGCTCGTTCGGAACATTCTTCTGTCTGATCATCTTGTGTCTTGGGTTTTTACTTTGTGCAAACACACACACACACACACACACACAAATAGTCATTTGGTGTTATGTAACAAATCTATATAAAAAAAGTCATTCCTTCAGTGACCTCCATTCTTTACCAGCTTCAAATGATATCGCCACTTTTAAAATAAATGGCAACCCATTCCATCGACTTTCAGAAATAAAACAAAAATGAAGCTTCCATTTATTTGACTCTTTGTTCTGTTGGTTCATGCTTAGAAATTTATACTGAGACATTTTCGATCAGAATGAGTTCATTATCAGACACTGACAACCTTTGACCTCCCAGGTATGCAAGCTGCAGACCTTGCCAGTGAAGCGGCCCAAATCCAGGCAGCAGCTGACGCCTATCTGAACGCTCAGGGCGCGGAAGGTAAGAATTTCCACCTGTATGAGATGTGTGTGTTAGTCTTAGTGCCTAGTGATAACACTTTCCAAATTTTACATCTTAGCTCCGAGAGGAGTATATCCTCAATTTTCAAAGACAATGGCTTAAATCAAGCCAATTTGTGCCAGGATGTGTCTGATGTCCATGACAATCGGTTGAGCATGAAAGCCATTAGTGCCCGCAGAAATATGTATTAATTCACAAGAATTATAATGACATAGCTCATCAAAGATTTCTGCTTTAAATATTTTTTCCTCAATGTCTCAAAAAGGTTGAAAATGACATGTCCCATTAACGTAAAACAGTGACACTATGATGTGGATGGCCTAGCGGTTGATCCGTCGGGCTCGAGACCTGGTTTGATTTCTAACGGAATCGCCACATTTGAGCACGGAAAGGACAGTACACCCATATTTGCTGACAAAACTCAAGTAAAAATGGGGGTAATTGACACATCTATTTGAATAGCTGTAAGGCGGACGTGTCAATTCGTTGGTCAAATCGTTGTGGAAAATTTTCCATATCTCGTTTAAATGCAGAGAAATCATTTTTAAATGAAGAAAAACGAAATAAAAAAATTTTAAAAAATTATGTTCACTTGTTTGTTTGCATCTCCTGTTCTCTGATATATTTTACTGAATCAAAATGGTGGTTAAAGGCGATGTGAAGAGTCAAACTAAAACTTTGATCGTAAGAAAGCTTGGGCTATTCAGTCCACATAGGAAATCTAGTAACAGATAGAACATATCTGTCTACAATGGGGAGGGAAATGGAGAGGAAGCTGATGAAGGATTGTTGAAAATAGTTAAGAAATTATTCATACACTAGATAATAATGGTAATTAACAATTAATAATAATGATAATAATAATAATACCGACACAATAATAGGACTAGTAACAATAATAATATATCATCAAGAATAATGTAATACGAGTAATAGATAGTAATAGATATTGCAACATGTATGAGAGACACTGAAGTCTTACACCAATGGTCCAGGCTCTGATGACGTGTCATGCTATTTCAGTACCTGCTGAGGAAGTTCAAGCTCTGATTGATACAACAGCCGCTACACTCAATGCTGAGGCCACGGTCACTGCTCTGTTTGGCGGTAAGTCTGTCCGTCTTTCTGTTTCCCGTATTGCTATCAGTTTGTTTCTCTGTTCAGCCCGTCTGTGTCTATTTTAATCCGAGGAAAAAAGTTCTGACCATATACATGTACTCGTATAATAAAGGTTTACTGTGAACGAGCAACAGCGATGACAACAAGGTTAATTAAGATAAACAGGTTTCTATAATACACTTTCTGTCTGCAAAATCCTTGCTCTACTGCTGCAATTTGCTATGTCCCACCAAAAACGTAAACATGTGGTCATTTGTCCTGACATTAATTTCTTAAACATTAAAGAAATAAAGAAACAGTGGCTGGTTAAGGTCAGTCTTGATGGCAAACCAAAATTTAAGGTAATGGTGCCATTCTTAAAAAGCGGAGATAAAGTGTATAAAGTTACTTTAACCATCTTAAAGCACGGAGAGTTAATTAACACTTCACTCTTACCTGCTTTGGTGCCGAGATTTCTATAATGCTATGGATCTTCACGATGATAGATTATTATGTTATACTTTCTTATGAAATAAAACAGATATCGCATTCCTATTATAAGAGTGTGCTATTGGAAGGGAATTCCAGTGCTATGTATGATAAACACTTGTATGACCTGATCGAATAGATCTCTTGACAGATCGAATAGATCTCTTGACAGATCGAATAGATCTCTTGACAGATCGAATAGATCTCTTGACAGACCGAATAGATATCCTGATATTCTCTTGATCTCAGGAAAAGACTGCATTAGGCTAGGAACTAGATCCAATCAGAATCAACTGATGCAGTGAATCACATAATACCTTAAATTAAGTCTATGCATTAGTAATACTCTAAATTAGTCCAGGTGATCGTTGATGAGCTGTTGATAAGCTCGACCGACTGCAAAGATCAAACATAAAGGATTTGACATGGGAAAAGGTTTATTCAGAACAAGAATGGGGATAAAAGAAATCATTTCTCCACTGAAGGATTCTATAAAGATTTTAGTTCTCCACTGAAGGATTCTATAAAGATTTTAGTTCTCATTACTTCTGGTCCTCTTGCCGCACAGATCCACTGACATACTCGGGTGAAATCCTGGAAGCTGCCTTCAACCTGCTTAATAACCTGTGTGAAGGTAAAGGCTGTTGTTCTAGACTGTCTATAGAACTGTCCCGACTGTCTGCTTGTTATTTTCTGCCTGCATCTATCCACCTGTCAGCTGGCATGCCGATCTGTCTGTTTATGTGTAGTCTTTTTGCATGTGTAATTGTTCTTTCGTCATTCCATCCATCCACCCAGCCATCCATCTATCCATCCCGCCATAATCCATCCATTCATCTATCCATCCCACCAGTATCCATCCATTCATTCATCCATTCATTCATCCATCAATAAACAATTCATCCATCCATGCATTTGGTCATCCATCTATCCATTCATCCATCCATTAATCTATCCATCCGTCCATCCATCCACCCGTATATGCATCCATCCATCCATCTGTCTGTCCATCCATCCATCCATCCATCCATTCATCCATCAATTCATCCATCGATCCATCTGTCCACCCATCCATTCATCCATCTACCAGCTTGGATTTCTATCTAAAACAACAACAACAACAAACAACTGAGAAATAAGAGAATGATGTCAACTGTCTCTGTAGGAGTTTGTAATTGTACTCACCAATCAGCCTGAACAGTCATTTTCATCAATAAAACAAGATTTCGATGTATTACTCATTTTCTCTCAAGTCTGGAGCGGACATCTACCCTGGCACTGCACCGTTCCTTTCTGTTGTCAGTGCTCTTAGTCACCCCAATATTGCCCCCGCGGGGCCCAGGCTATATAAGTAGATTCTCTGCTCCCACCTGCAAGTGTGTGTGTGGGGGGGGGG
>JBCAUA010043334.1:0-11871 GCA_038406235.1 Peronia verruculata
AAGGGGATTTCATCTTTGGGCATGGAATTTCTCACTTTTCTATTAGGTAAAGTTTCCATTACCTTGTGCAGGAGTGTCTATTGAGCTGCCCATACTTATTATAGCGATATTTTCAAACTGGGGCGATAAACCTCAAATTCAAGTGACATTGTGAGAAATATCAGCCTAATGAGGAACTCTGCAAACGCCCGACTATCCTGCGACCGACAACTCATTAGCCACACAATACAGCATTGTCTACATACGTGTGTATCTATTCTGTGCTACATACTGTATAGGCCCACGTATAGAGTAAGTGTGCATTCCGGAAAGACATGACATCATGCCCGGTCATTTACAGAAAGCCAGAGCGGCCCAAACGATCTCGTCTCTTTAATTGTTAAAATCTCAAATTTAAGAAGCCACCGGCTTCTAATTTGTATGTCAGTGGGTTTATAATAACTGTAACATTTCATCTGAGGCAAAAACACAAAGAAATTTGACACAACGAATTGATGTTGCACTACCCCTTTAAATCTTCTAATTTCTCTGGCCATCAGACTGTTATTTCGCCATCTCTTTAGCCTTTGCTAATTTTTAGTTTATTTGCAAATAAAGTATTTCAATTTGCAAATCTGTGACATGCAAACCAAATATTATAGTCATTCTCTTTTCTCCAGTGTCATCCCCGGCTAGTGAAAAGTTGATGGACATGGTGGCAGGATTCCAAGCCTCACGGATGAATGACCAACGTGCCAGTTTGCCCAACTTCCCCGGCCTTACATCCCAGGCGGTCATCGGTCAGTTGTTGAATAACTCTGCAGAAGAAAAGAGGAAGATGCCTGATGACAACTTTTTTGAGATGCTGATGCGATGTCAGGTAAGAAAATCTGGCCATGCCAGGTAAGAAAATATGCCCTTTGTTTCTCTCAACAAAGCCTCAACAAAGGTATTGAACCTTTTGTTCGCTCATACTAAGAAGTTCATTCATTCAATTGAGTCAGTTCTGGCAGTTGTTGCAGGATTTTCTGTCAGGTGCTACCGATTGATCCCACAACCCTTTCTTGAAATGAGCTTTTGCAGCCTTATTTCTCCTTTTTTCCCCACAGAACCCCAGAGACCTGTCATAGCAAACATGGATTACTTTTTGCTGATAACATTCCGTTTTGGTAGCTTGCTATTTGGAAATACTTCTTTCATTATACAGTCTTAGGGAAACTGTACTAGTCTAACAGTCTCTCAGCTTGGGTTAACGAGATCTGCATATCGGCGTCAATTTGACACAGAAAAGATGTGATATGAAGTATTTGGTGACTGTGAATGTGGTAAGGATTCCAGCGATGAACTGGATTATTCTGACTATTAGTGATGAAGACAAAGCAATTAGAAAAAGAAAAAAAAAGTTTTCTTTAGATTTTTTGGAAAAGAGAAATAAAACGGAAACTGATAGATCTATATTTTTTTCGTGGTGTAAAAGTGCTGTTTCTGTAGATTGTCATTTATGAATTGCGTTGGTATGGCAGGGTAATTTTTTGTTTATGTGAATTTATTCAAATCTTGAAAAAGCCCGACTTTAACAGTTTAAAGTGATAGTTAAAGTGATAAGTAAAATCAGATGTTCTTGAGACCTCAGGGCTTGCTTTGCAAATATTTTTGCACAAATCTCATTGTGGGCCAGAGAGATTTCAGTTTCACTTTTAGTGTTGTATATACAGTGGAACACACTTAAAGCAAAAATGGCTAAACCAAAAACAGGGCTGCCCCTTTTTTTCTTTTTTACTCTGCTAGCGATAAACCAAAGACAGCATTACATGGGAATACGGCTAAACCAAAAACGATGAGCTTGATTTTAGTGGAAGCCTGCGACCTATTCTTAATCAAATACGCTTAGTACTGACAAGCCGGTCTCATCGTCAGGCCTGAGGCTACCAGTAGGTGTCAAAGACAGAGAAGGGGTAGGGGACGGGGGAATTGTGTCAGTAAATCATGTGCACATTGTCTGTGGAATTTAAATTGTGCTGACAACATGTCATCGAAGCATCGTGATGTGCGCTGTCTGATGCTGTGTGTGATGTTAGAGCATCGTGTAGTTTGAGATGACCCACGCGGTTAGTTATTAGTGAAATTTGGCCTACAAGTTTGTTCCCCCCTGACAATTTCCATCATACCAGTTTGTATAAACCGAAATATGTTTAAACCAAAATGATATGTCCGGTCCTTAAAATTTTGGTTTAAGCATGTTTCACTGTATATCTTTTAGTGTTCACATGATGATAATTCAACTTCAACTGTTTAGTATTGTGAGTTGTCACACAACAGATACTAGCCTTCCAGGAGTGCCATCTTCATCCAGTTAGACGACTCCTTTTGATGAAAGTATTGTGGATTGAACCCTGTCAAGAGAATAGGACTAAATTCTTGCCTGATTTTTTCAGTGACTAATCGGTTCCATAGTTTTCAGGTCACAAAAAGTTTGCTTTCATCCATCTTGAGTGAGAGCAAAAATATTCAAATGTCCTATGAGCATATGTCAAGGAATCCTTGACAGTTTAGAAGTTTAAAATTATTTCAAGAGCCCATAATAATACCATTTTTGGGACTAAATTTTCAAGAACTAAAAATGCTCGCTCATTTTTCTGGCTGTCAAACACGGCACACATTTGATCCTGACTGCTTCAATAGGATCTTTTCAGAGTGTTGGGATTTGTACGCTGAAATTAATTTTCATGTTTGCGGAAGAGCAGTTAATGCACTATGGTAATATTATATGAACTTCCTATTATTGCACTGTATACTGTTTGACAGGCACTTCCAATGCATACACAGTTGAACAAGTCTTCAGTTGTATCAGTCCTAGAACATTTCTGGTTTAAAGCTAAAATAATCCTGTTCTCAAGATTGGAGGACTCTGTAAGAAAGATCATAGGCATTGATAATTTATTTGATACTAGAAGAGAATCCACAGCTTTCATGGGAGATTATTCAAATAGAGAACAAACTGATACTGCCCTGAGACTTAAAGTATGTGGCAAGCATGCACTCCTTGATGTGGGTAATTTGGGTAATTTGATGGAATGTTACTCCAAGAAAACATGTTTGTGTTTGGAACACCTCATTCTATTGAATGTTCAATTCAAATTAACCACTCTCGTGGGTTAACTATTCAGTCATTAGTGCCTGTTTTAGTATAGCATTAAACATAAAAAGCTTTTTTCGGTTTTGTTTATGTAAAAATACAAATCTTTATACAACAATGTTGTATACCAGATTCCAGATGGGAGTACATGAGCCTTGTATAGGTTTTGTTGCAGATTTACAGTATAGATGAAGGACACTCTGTGTCATGTTCATGTATCTTTTCCTCCAGGTGGTGCAGTTTACTTATGGAGAAGACAGCCTTGATCCTGCAGCCATGGAAGGAAACGAAAAGCCGGTAGAATTCAACCGCTTGATGTTGCATGTTAGATCCTCGATGGCAGCGGAATGTCGAGGAGAGCCCTCGTTGACTGGGGAACAGGTACTTTTTTCTTTGTTACTGGTTCATTCATTGGGCCATTTGTATAACAACAGAGTTCACCAGTATTTCGGGAAATTCCAGTTACCCATGTTCTTGGCTTTGCCTCGACCGTATATTTGTCCACTTCTTGGTTTGATCCTGTTATGATGTTTAAGAAATTTATGACTATAACTCTTCACTTTGGGCCTATTGAACCTTGATGCCTTCCATATAGTAGCAGTCATGAGAAGTGTCAATGATTTAATGATGTACGAAAACGCCTGATGTACTCCCCATGTTGGGTTTTTCCTGAAATCTTATGTTCTATTATTATGAATTCTGATTTTTGTTTCTTTTTGAAGCAGGTGGGATCTAGTATGTCCACTAATCAACCTTTAGAATGCCTCTTTGGTTTCATCTTTTGTTGATGTTATAAATGTCTTGCAGCGTTAAAATGAGCCATATGTTTTTTGTCTGCCAAACTGAGGACTGACTATCACATGAGACCTTAATTTGTCACTTACTCACTCACTCACTCAGGCCCTTGACTGGGGAGGCAGTCATAGGGGAAACCGGAGGACTACAAATACAGCAACCCTTCTCCATCACTGTCTGTCCGTGGCTGCCGGCAGCAGTTGGTGTGTTTGAAAGTCCGGTCCATCAGGGATGTCAAACTTCCGACTTAAGTCGGAATTCCGACTTTTTGGTCGTCGCCGACTTTCATACTTTTGGTCAATCAACTGCCAGCTTTTACTGAATCCACATGGCTATCATAGTTTTATACTAATTTGTGGTACAAATTTCGCATGATGACAGTGAAACCATAAGTATGAAAGAGTTATCCTCATACCTCAGACAAATGTTGGAGTGTTGTTCAGCTGTTGTTTGAAGATCGGGATCTAAGTTCATAGCTCTTAATTCCTCACACCCCACAACATGCAGTGTTTGAATGAGAGTTGATAGAAAATTAGCGTATCAAGTACTGACAACAACAAATAATGTGCCCATGATCTTAGAAAGACTAATGAAATGAAAGAGGGCAGCTGTTTGCTATCTAGATCTAAAAATCTACATCTAGAAAATAGATCTGGTCTATTGCGCTTAATGATTAGATCTATGACTATGAGTTCTTGAAAATCCCACTACTTGCACAATTAAATTTTATAGTCCCATCCCAGGATCTTGTGAAAACCTGCAAACTTCTCCAGTTCTCTCAAAACAATGGAAACTTCTAGCATAAAAATTCTAGATTTTTTAAAAAGTGTCTAACTCTTAATCTCATGTTATCGTACAGCACCAGACTGTCTTGATTAAGAGGGGGGTGGGGGGGGGGGGGAGTTGGGGATTTCCCGACTTTTTTGTGAATACGGTATGACATCCCTGGGTTCAAGCTTTGATGTTTTCATACCAGTTCTTTCTCTGCCTTCCTTCTCTTCTCCCACCCTGTGTGATTGTTTTCGACAAGTTGCAATATCATGAATTTGTACACTTTCATAAATCATCGATATCAGACCCCATTCATCACACACAATCCCTGATATCTCCATTCAAGTCCAGCAACTTGCGACTCATTCTGGCTGGCAGCAAGATAAATACATCATGGATATATTCATTTTGGTGTTTGTCTATACTATTTTGACTATACTTTCAAGGACTCTTACATAGGCGCTATTTTCTTCATGCTAAATGATCATGCTGGATTTTTATTTTAATTCTTTTTATGCCATTTTACATATATACCATAAATTATTATATGTGATAGAATCATGATTGCCATCATTAACTCTTATAGTCTGTTGAACCCTAAAGCCCAGCACATTGGGCACATTTTCCTGTGTCAAATTCCCCACAGCCCGATAGACCAGGCTAACACTCAAGTCCTGCATGTCCACTACATTTAAAAAAATCTAATAGGTCACTTGGTGCAAGGGCATTTAGGACTACCATAATTTCAAATGTCTGCGCTCTTAATCGTGTTTGAGACTTGTGTTGGCCTGGTCCAGTGGAAAATTGCTTTTTAAAATGACAAAAATTGCATTTGAAACACTAAAAATTGCATGCAAATATCCCCCAAAATTTTGGAAAAATCGCAAGTTAAATAAGAGAAAAAATATCTTGCTGACCATGCTTCTTGCAGAATTAGCTAAGTTATTTTTATTGTCAGATAAAAATTTGATGACAGTTCGATATACAACAATTTCAGTTACAAGAGTATCAGTTTATGAAAAATTCATAAAACATAATGAGATTTGATGTTTCATTCCTTTCTCTTTGTGTTCATAAGCGTCACCGTACCGGTATCCACAAGAGAGCTGTTTCACAATTTATAATAAAACTGATAGTCATTGATCATTTAGGGGACTGACAAGAAAACAAGTACCAGAAATTACTTTCCACAAAAGTTCACTTGCCACAAATTTGCAATAAATCTCTTGGCATTTTTTTTTTAAGCTATAAGAAAAAAAAAAATTCAGCACTCTGTCTTGGCAAAACCTGATTGAGGTTGAAGATGGTAAAGCTGCTTTTAAATTTAGCATCTGCAGAATTTATCAGAGATACTTCCCACTGCGCCTCAGAGAGAACCTTCAAACAAGCATACTAAGACTAGTCCTAAAAAATGGATGAAGCCTACAAAGTTGAAAACCGTATATCTAGATCTAAGCTCAGCTGGTATGTTTGCAGGTTAAAATCCCAACAAAACTAGATTTTGACAGCCTCTTTCTGCTACTTATTTGTCTCTCCATTTTCAGCAAAATGTTTTCATTACTTTTTAGATCCAGATCTAAATCTAGATCTAGAGTTTAGATCTGTCCAGTAGATCTTTGCAAAACAGTTGATCCACACCACTATTGTAATTTTAAGTAGAAAACTAACTTCTGTCTAACTTGTGTTTGACTGCACTTTTAGACTGGTGACTGTTTTTGTTGAAGAATCAATCCATCGTTGAAGATCTCTTATGGGTTTAGTCTTACAAAACAATTAAATCCACAATGCAATCTAAATGTACTGCTCTCTTGTGTCATATGAACATTAACAAATGGGTGAGTTGAGGAAGGACACTACTTGCCATCACTAGAGGATTATTGTGTGCTCCTCATTGGACAGATTCACAGTTTTTCTCCTCAATTATTTATATGAAAAAGAGGCCAAAATTGCAAAAAAATGGCAACGAGGTACAAAATCGTGCCGACAACGTGGCGAGGTGTAAACCACCGCCATAACATAGCTAGGTGCAGAAATCATGGCCACAATGCATTTTCAAGTGATGCAATTTTTGGGAGGGCCAGGTTTACAAAGTATATTAAACATGAAACAAGAAATGGGCATTCTCAGCCCAGAAGGCTGGGGTTCTTCTGGCGCTGATGACCAAGTTAAAAGGGTGAAACTCCACTGGAGCACAGTTTCTATGTAAATGACCTCAAAGCTTTTTCTGTCCAGCGCTTTCCTCTCAGTTTCTCACCAATTCAGTTGTGATCTTTTTTTTTTTTTTAAACCTCAGTCTTGTCTCGTTTTCATACTCCCAACTATTTCTTGGCCTGCCTCTGGTTCTTGCTCCTTACTCCTTAGTGTTTCCATCTTGTGCTTTCCACGACATGATTGGTATGGGGCTTTTGAAAGGTGTAACAAATTCATAATCAGTTATCATATTATAATGAACATAGGAAATAATCTTCCATATTTTCAATAGTGACTTACTTTGCTGTTCTTCTTTGCCAGATCTTGACACAAGTACATGAAATCTTGAAGAGTTCAGCTTGGGAGAAAGTCAGCTCTCAGTTCAAAGGAGATATAACTGAATCTTTGTACAAGACGGCCAAGGATATCAATCAGATCCACTCCCAGTATGGGGTGGACAGCCAGGGCGAGCAAGCAGTATCCGCAGTGCTTCAGCTGAACAGGCTGACAACGTCCCAGGTGAAAAGATTCATGGACATCTGTTTGAATAAATACTGTCGGGCCTTGATAGAGCCAGGAGAGGCCGTGGGTGCGATTTGTGCCCAGTCTATCGGGGAACCTGGAACGCAAATGACTCTAAAAACATTCCATTTTGCTGGTGTTGCCAGCATGAACATCACACAGGGAGTCCCTCGTATCAAAGAAATCATAAATGCCAGTAAGGCCATCTCGACCCCCATCATCACAGCCCAGTTGGAAAATGGTCAAGATGAAGGCTTTGCTCGACTGGTCAAAGGAAGGATTGAACGCACGACACTTGGGGAGGTGTCAGAATATTTGGAGGAAGTGTATTTGCCAGACGACTGTTTCATTCTTGTCAAACTTGACCTACATAGAATTCGGCTCCTTAGACTAGAAGTAACTCCTGAGACAATTGCGTCTTGTATTGTCAACTCAAAACTAAAAGTAAGATATACTGACATTAAAGTTCACAGCAAGTCTATTTTATCAGTTTCAGCCAGTGCCACCCCCAAAATGTCCATGCACTATCGACTGCAAGCTCTGAAGAAATCTTTGCCTGATATTACCATCAGAGGAATTCCGTCGGTGACAAGGGCAGTAATCCATAAGGATGATAAATCAGGAAAGTTTGAGCTGCTAATAGAGGGAGATAACTTAAGTGGTGTAATGGCTACTCAAGGGGTGGATGGCTCCAAATGCAAGTCCAACAATACATATGAGGTTTGGCGCACACTGGGCATTGAAGCCGCCCGCACAACCATCATGAATGAGGTCACTGTCACCATGGAGAGCCATGGCATGAGTATCGACGCTCGGCACACCATGCTTCTGGCTGACCTCATGACCTACCGTGGGGAAGTTCTTGGCATCACCCGCCATGGCCTTGCCAAGATGAAAGAGTCGGTCCTCATGCTGGCCTCCTTCGAGAAGACTGCAGAGCACTTGTTCCAGGCTGCCTACTTTGGCCAGAGGGACACTATCTGTGGGGTCAGCGAGTGCATCATTATGGGCATCCCCATGAACCTGGGCACAGGTGTCTTCAAGCTGCTGTACAAGGCTGAAAACCCACCTGTTATCTCCTCCAGACCTGTTCTCATTGACTTCCATGCACCTGAATTCAGATCATAGCCTGAACATTTGATGTTTTTGTACTGTCTCGTCTAAATTTATATGGGGATGAAATTGTAAATCATCAGTTGTCAACACTAATATGGACATGAGTGGTTTTGTATCAGCTAAAGACATTTGTGTTTGTGACAAAGACAAGACTGGTTGTGAGGGCAGTGTAAAATCTGATTGTTCATGACAGGTACAGACAAAACTTGTTCCTATGACATGATGTACAGACAAAACGTGTTCCTGTGACATGTGTAGACAAAACTTGTACCTATGACAGAAACAAAACTTGTTCCTATGATATGGACAAAATTTGTTCTTATGGCAGATTTAGGCAAAACCTATTCTTGTGACAGATGTAGACAACACTTGTTCCCATGACAGATGTAGACAAAATTGATTGTTTGACAGATAGAGACAGAATTTGTTCCTATGACAGATGTAGACAAAGCCTGTTCCTATGACAGATGTAGACAATACTTGTTCCTATGATAGCTGTAGACAAAACTTGATTGTCTTGCAGACAGACTTGTTCCTATGACAGGTGTAGACAAAACCTGTTTTTATGACAGATGTATACAAGACTTGTTCCTATGATAGATGTAGACAAAACTTGATTGCCTTGCAGACAGACTTGTTCCTATGACAGGTGTAGATAAAACTTGTTACTGTGACAGATTAGACAAAACCCGTCCCTATGATAGATGTAGACAAAAACCTGATTGTCTGACAGAGACAAAACTTGTTCCAATGACAGATGTAGACAAAACATGTTCCTGTTCCAGATGTAGCTACGTGTATATTGTGACCTTTGAAATATAAACCTTTATTCTCGTTCATATCTGCACCACTTTTAGTAGATTTACAGTATTGTTTTCTGCCCTATTCACCGATAATCAAAAAAATGTATACCCTGCCAAATTTTCGAATCAAATTGACTCTTCGTCAGGGCAGCAAAGGAACATATAGAAATGTAATTAGGGTATAGCTGTGTATGGAAGAAAATATTAACACTTTGCTCCCAATTGTCGCAATTATGCAACAGCCGGAAAATCCCCTTTATACCAATCGTCGAATTAATGTGACAGCTGAACTAGGCAATGTCGGCGGAAGGAAGTAGAGAAGACAGGAAGTCACAAACTGAAGGTAATTTCCACCAAAGAGAGTTATACGTTGCCGCAATGCGACAATCGTTATGAAGGGGATTTTCAAGCCCTAGCATAATTGCAACATTTGGGAGCAAAGTGTTAAATCAGTGACTTGTGTATTGTGTAGGAGAGGGTTTCACTTCATAATAATAATATGTGTTGTTATCCTGTCATATGTTATCGGACTGGGAGTAAAATAAAACTTTCATCTTGTACAATAAAGCTGGTCGTTTGTAATTGTATACGTATATGTACATGGATGGATACATGTATATGGATGAATGGATGGATGGGTAGGTTGGTGGATGGTTGGATGAGAGGGTGGATAGATGGATGGACAGACGGATAGGTAGGTGGATGGATGGATGGATGGACAGATGGATTGATGGACAATCAGATGGATGGGTGGGTGGATGGATGGATGGATGATCAGATGGAAGGGTTAATGGATGGTGAATATTAGAATACAAGTATTATGTATGGCTGAAGAGAAATGAAATATACTACCAGGAGTGAGTTTTGTACAATAACATTGCAATGGTGCTTATTTAGGAAGAGAATATGTACATAGACCATCTCTGTTTCTCTCTTGCTCCATGTCTTTCTCTCATTCACTCACATACATGTACTCACCTCTTTCTGTCTAGCAATATTTGACCAAATTGCACACATATATATACACACTCAAAAAGTTACTCCTAACAATAGAAGATAAACTGGAGTTGGACCATGGATTGCATATTTTTCTTTATTGTTGATGACCTTTCAAAGATATTCTTTTTTCTTCAAACGGCACAGAAATATTAGATGTACATGCCATTTAGCCACACTGTTGTAAAGGAGTGTTACTGAAAGCATGATGATAAGGGACAAAGCACATCTGGTACACATGTAAATGTATGGCAAACACAAGGAAGACTCACAACAACAGAGGAAATCCAAACTACAGGCTAGACCAAACATAAGCTAACAGTAATACTTTGTAGAAAGGCACTTTACAGTTACATAGCCTATTTTAAAATATTTTACAGATAAATTTCTTAGTTATACATGTAGTTAAATGTAATTAGCTTAACACTTTAAAAAAAAAATATTTAATAAAGTTTAATATTGTAAATATAAAAATACATCTATGACATTCTGAACTGGTTTAAAAAATGTTTGGGTAATTTTGACCTAAAGCATGGCACAAATGATTTGACAACTGTTAGGCTACTGATTGCCCATCCTATATGTACAAGGACACCCTGAAGAGCAGTCTTAGATGATGCGATCTGCAGTCACAAAAGCCTAAGCAACAGTGTAAATCGTGCCTGGAGATTTCTCACCTCCACAGAAATAGAGGATTGCTGTTTCAAGTTCTATTAGACATACATACATGTAGTTCCTTTTGCCACACACAAGAAATGTTGAACAGTGAATGTAATTGTAAAGAAAGAGAGAAAGAAATCACTTTTAAGCTCTTTGCTGACAGCTCACATCATGAAAACTGCTGGAAATTTCAGGGAAAAAATAAGGAAAATGTTTCCTCCTCATAATAAGTTTGGGGGAACGCAATGACTCTGTGGTTTTGGCGCCGCTTCAGAGGGTGAAAACAACTTACTCAGTGAGGTTGGGGGTTCTGGCCGACTCGCGGGTCATCGGGGGATGGAAGGACAGGAAAATCGAAAGAACTTCATTTTTTCATTGACTCAAGGGTCCCCTGGGTAGGGAAGTCCGGCATCTAGCCTTCTCCGATAAGTGCGAATATGTTTCGGAGGTCCCGTGTGTACGTTACGCACGTTAATTTGTTACATAACCCTTGGCAGTTCAACACCGATGAAATTGGGTAGGCTGCGTGCTGCTGTCCTGGCAAAATTTCCGAATTCCAAATTTCTCCCCACAAAAAATTCTCAACAAAAGCAGGCAACCTCTTAAAGAAGCCGAGATAATCCTACTGTTAGGATTGAAAGGCTTAAGAAGGAAAAAAGAAAAATAAGTTTATCGATTTTTTTTTTTTTTTTATCTTGCCATCAATCTTTCGAATGACAAGAAGTAAAGTGCTTTTGTTTCTCCTTCTTTTCACTGCTTATTCAATAGCTCTCATGTCTGATGAAGGAAAACAATAGAGTTAGAGACTAGTTTACTAATAGATTTGTTCCGACCAAGTGAAAGGTTGGAAATACCGGCGTCTATTTTTAGCAGGGGGTACAAACACTCCAAACTATTCACAAA
>JBCAUA010043345.1:0-10000 GCA_038406235.1 Peronia verruculata
CCGTCCGTCCGTCCGTCCGTCCATCCATCCATCCATCCATCCATCCATCCATCCATCCATCCATCCATCCATCCATGAAAGGCTTAGTCGGCTAATCACGCTTCCAGCAGAAGGATTGACTGATACAGAACGCATTCATTACTTTCCAAACATTGTCCTAACCCAGTTTGTTCGCGACTAAACTCGAGAGTAATTGTACCCTAATAATTAATGCGTTTTCTTCATGAGATGAATACGTTTCGAGAGAGATTTGCGTCGGAAAGTGTGTATAGGTTGGAGGAAAAGGGGGGGGGGGGGGCTTAATTGGTCGTACCAAACATTGTGCATTTACATTGTGAAAGGTTATATTAGGGAGGGCTAGAAAGACTGAGATTTGTGTTTTTATTGGAAGTGTATAAATAAAAGAAATCTTACAACGATTACACTTTTTCTAGATATTAATTAGAGATTTCTGGGAGCAAGAAGTTATATTTCGTATAGATTTGTATGACTCCGAATGTGATACACTGCTGTGTACTTTCTGGTTAAGGTTAGTGAAGATTACGCGGCAGTTACTGGTAAATTGTTATGTATGCTTTGCATTGACGTTGTTTCCACCTTTTCTGTCATACCTTATTTTGTCTTAACAGTATGCCTGTCTTTATCTTCAGTACATGTTTTACCAAACATGCTCATAATGAAAACTAGGGCCATGTTTCCACTTTGGATCGAGGAATGTTGGAAGTTTTCGTTTTTCTTTTTTTTTTGGGGGGGGGGGGGCGTTGCGGTGCCTGCGTCATTTATTTGTTACTGCTCGGGCTCAGAGCATAATGATGCATGTGTAAGCGTGCGCGGCGCTGTCATCTGTGATATCTCAGGTTTGCATGAATTTACTCCCGCCCCGAGGACCAGAAAACTCGGAAACTGACTAGGCAGTGGGCTATGTTGAATATAAACCCACTGAGTGGAGATGGCTCAACCAAGCAAGCAGAAGAAAAAAAAAAAGTAATTTGCTCAGGTAGTTTTCCAAACACTATCGGTTGGGCTAAACATGAAAACAAATATTTGAAGTAATTGAATAAAAGTAATAATAAACGTACTTGAAGATCTGTCGGAGAGACCTGTGAGTTTTGCTTTGAAAATAATGCCTGTAATTTAGTATGTAAAAGATGGGCACAGATTATAGACCAGTTGGTGCCAGTAAGCATGGATGAGAGCGCCGTCGTGATTCTCCAATGCATTGAGGGAACGGTTGCATATAATATATATATTATATTTTTGATCTTGTGTTCGGCAATAGTTTGCTTTACTTGGGGCTGAAACCATTTTGCTGTGGCTCTCAAAAATTGACAAATTTAATTTTGACTCGATGAATTTGGCGTTAATTTGACTTTACCCCCTGCGTCTGGAAACAAATTATAAACCTCTCCTCATCCATGATAATCTAATTTACAAGATGATTATAGTCACCACTCGAAATACTGGTTTGTTTCGTTCATTGTTGGTAACTTATCAGTAACTTACATTTCTATTATTATCCGGGCGAATGAATTTGCATAACTTAATAACTCCATGATATATTCAATAAATGTACAGTTTTTAGGTGAGCAGACAGGCTGTAGAAGAAGAAGGTAGAAATTACTGAAGGTCCTAACATTCCGTGGATTTTTTGTTTTAGTCATGGCGTGGAGAGGATTTAGATCTAGCTGAAAGAAGAGAATGTAAGCAAAACGCATAGGTAAAACTGGAGACAAGACACACGCAGCACTAGCACTCATTCCTGAGACATGACAGACCCCTCAACATTAGACAGGGACAAAGAGAAGGAAGAGAAATTTGGGAGTGTTTGCTCCAGCCTGTTGGGACTTTCCTTCTCTGCCCTTCCCTTTTTCTTCTTTTTCGTCATTCCTCAATACCGCATATAACTGCGGAAAGGCCACACCATTAGAGACTCCAGTCATGACTTACTTGATACAGGGCTAAGAATGGCAAAAACGAAAACAAAAGCAAACGGAAACTGAGAAGATGTTTGGTGTTCCGTACGAGAAAGTAAATTTTAATCACAGAGGTTTAGTTTTTTTTTTTTAGTGAGGGCCAAATACAAACAAGTAAACAAAGGGCCGGGCCTCACATTATATTGAAATGTACATTTCAAGCTTAAAATTTTTTTTAATTAATTAAAGGAAGTAGATCGTTCTTTTATCAGTGAAATTTGACCTTACAGAGCTTGTTAACCTATTTTACTTCCACCATATCAGTATGGATAAACCGAAATACGTTTAAATTGAAATAATATGCACAGTCCCTAACATTTTGGTTTAAGGGCGTTTCATTGTATTTTCAGAATTTGCTGCGGGCCAATAAATCTAGACCGCGGGCCGTAGTTTGTGGACACCCCTGGTTTAGTGCAAACTGATCCACTACCTCGCTGATCTTGGAATATAATTGTGGAAATTCAGTTGTACCTTACAATAACGCTTATCTACTAGAAGAAACTATAGAAACTTTGAGATATCTTTTCTAACGCCAAGCGTTTGTCATACGTCAGCGAAACCTCTAAAATGGCAATATAGGTCGAATAATACATGTATATCCAAAAGTTAATCATTATACATTAAACAGTTTGGATATTCTTTCCTAAAGTTATCATTATTGTCTGAACAGGTTGGATGTTCTATCCCAGAAGTTGTCAGTGCAAGAGTTTATGGTGTCATGAAATCAATGTATAAAAGAGGTTTTCCGTTTCTGGTCCTCCCATCCGTCTGAAGGGCCCCGGGCCTCACCTTTCAGGCCAGAGGGTGGCAGTGTGCTTGAATGAGCACTGTGTGAACAGGGAGATAACAGAGGGGACCTACCACACCGCTCAGCCAGGCGTGCAAGGACTCATTCACTTTAGGTACAGGAGCTCACACATGGCCTGGGCTAGTGCTAGTGCTGGTCGTAGGTGAAGTAATGGGTTAGATCAGGCAGAGAACCCATGCCCAGCTGTCAGACTGCCTGTCTACTTATGAGTACCAATCGATAAGTTAAACAAAAATTTAAAACTTTCATCACCGTGAACACGTTGCTAAAACATATTAAATGAAATATGTCTTTTATCTTAGAGTACAACTTCGCACCTCGAAAAGACATCACTGATATGGTGTACTGTTTCTTGTATCGCATCAGACTTTCTCCATATCCTTATTTGATGTTAGTTTTTTTGTCCCCATGAACTCACTAACTGCATATCATTCTCTGTCCGCGCTTAGGACGACACATAGAATATCAGTGTACTAAATGTTATGGCTGATTTATCTCACTATCAGTCAGTGTCTCAATATACATACATGTATCTTTGAGTACGAGTATTTGTCTGAAAGTGTTTTCGAATGAGCTAAGCATTAGCAACATTAAAAACAATCTTTTTATATGTTCCAAAAATTGTCCATGTTTGGGCTAGTTTCGTAAGTGAACAGGAACACCTGATTCGGAGTACATTACTTTATACATGTATTGCTTTTTAAAGAAATGTGGAGGGGAGAATTGGGGGGAGGGGAAATTTGGAATATTACTTTTTGCATTTTTTGGTCTTTTGGTATAGAAAGTGAACATACTGTTTAAACGGTAGATCCTATCGAGAGAGAAATCTAAGGAGACTAGCAAGAAAACAACCTAAGTACTCAATACATATCAGATTCTGCGGAAGCGAAACAGCGGTAGGTCGATCTGAGGAAGCGCCAACTCTAGCCAAGAGAAACACCAGACATCCAACTCAGTAACTATGTCATTTGGCCATGGTACCATAATTCTGTGTCAGGGATAAACAGGTCTTCAGATTCTGTCCCACGACCAGATACTATGTGCAATCCACTTTTTAGTCAGTGTGGTCTGTGTATGAGTTAACGTTTAGCACCATTTAATTTCGACCTTTGATGTTTTTCCCCTGATAAAATAATAATGATAATAATAATAAGCACTGCTATGCCATTTTGAAGTTTTCATTTACTACTCTCTCTCTCTCCTCTCTCTCTCTCTCTCTCTCTCTTCCGCTTTCTCCGTCTGTCTGCTTGTCAGCCTCGCTATCTTTCATGCTCACCTTCGTTTCCCCACCTTCCTCCCGCACTCCCTCTCCAGGCATACACCCACAGACATTCGTAGGCATTCGTCTAGTATACCTATCGATGTAATAAACTACTTTGGGAATATCAGATCTGCATATTACACCTTTATTTATGTAAGTTCCTGTTCCTTCAGGAATTTAGGTTCTGACGGCTCAGATCCTTTATCGAAGACTTGAGATAAGAAATTTCTATCTCCTTCTCTCTCTCTCTCTCTCTTTCCCATCTTCTCTCCCCTCCCACATTTTTACGACCAGGAGCTGAAAGCTTGCAGGCAATGTACCCACAAAGTCACATAACTTTGCGCTATAGTTGCCGCTTTCACCCCCGCACAGTACAGTACTCACAGAGATGTACCTGGGCCTGGAGGTGAACTTGCCTGCTTACCAAAGTCACACTGTTTGTTTACAGGAAGGATTACGTTGCAGTCGGAGAGCTCAGGGTTTTGGGAACTTTACGAGTTGTTGCGCTGTCATCATACCGTCTTTTATGTTTATACTGGTGAGCAGTAGTTTTCCGATAAGAGAGAGAAAGTGAGCGAGTAGACAGAGAGAATGGGGGAGAGTGGGAAAGAGAGGGAAAGAAAGAGAGAGAGAGAGAGATGAAAAGACAAAGATAGAAACCAAAACAAAAGTAGAGACTGATCGGGAAAGGGGCAAGACAGAAGCAAGTGCAGAAAGAGAAGGGGGATGTTTTCTTTGTCCTGTCTCCGCCGGGTCTAGACTGGCATCAGATCGCAAATCTTGAGCTGGTGGTGAGGTGACGCACCCCGGGCATACAGTGCCCAACATTTACCAACGCCAGATGGTCTCGGGGATACGGCCGGCTTTGTTCTAGGGTGCCTTGCCATGCATGCATTCGCAACCCCGTGCACTTTGTATATCATGTAGGTGTGCTTGTGTTTTGATGCATCTGCCTGATTCGAGCAATGCCTACCACTCGTACAGAATTCACGACTTGCACTAGCCAGATAAAAAACTGAGGCCATCTTAAAATTCCCTTACACTACTCAGATAGAATGTATTACCGGCCATCTTAGATTCTCCTGCACTACCAGGATAGAATATTATTGCCATCTTAAATCCCCGTTGCATTATCCAGATACAACACAGGAGATGCTATCTTAATCCCTATACCTATTCTTATATTTCTGTTGAGGCCAGCACACCTCAGCGGCTCGCAGAAGTTGCCCTCTTGTCTTACCTTTCCTAGCACTGATTTACTTTGTAGCCAGTGCCCTGGTTCGTTCAACAAATTAGCAAAGGTCAGACCAGCCTTGTCCTGCTACGCCCCCCCCCCCCCTTTTTTTTTCTAGTGGGCCCTACATGATTGTCTAGTGTTCTTCCGCTAGGACTGGCCGGGCCAGTAATTTTGGGGTTCATTAAGGAGCGGTGTAAAAAGAGCATCTCTGCGTATGACCCGGGGAGCTACAAGATCCCACAGATGTAAACCTCTCATATAAAGAACTATACTACTACGCGCACTTCTTATACATTACATGCCTATAGTCTGTATCTCGACTTCCCCTTGCTGCTATCGAGATAGTTTATAGGTTATCTAAGACAGCAATGTTGGGTGTCGTAATGTTGCAAGAAATTCACTTTTTCTTCCATTCTTTACATTTATGTGTGTGCTTTGTTTAACATTCGTCCGTATATACAATGCGATTCGCTGGCCAGGCTTTGTAGAGGAAATAAGAATCTCAAAATAACTCGGCCGTGAACACTTTTCACAGTAAAACTTTATTTTCTTCGAACAAGAATCCTGTCGTGAGCTTTTATTCTTCTCATATCCGTGTAACTCTTGTTTATGTATGCTGTTAATAATACTATTACATCACCCGCGTCTTTTTCCTCGTCCTTGATGTTGTTGTTTGCTGTACTGCATGTTCTTTGTTACACTGTTAGGACAGCATGAACATTACAAGATGTCTCAGCCCTCCTGAGTGAGAATACCTTATAGTGAAAGAAGTGCATGTACATAGGAACAAAGACAATAGTAATTGCATTTCCCAAGACATTTCTCACTTGTCTTGTGTGCTGTGAAGAGCGGAGAGACGCCGCCCCCCACCCCCTCCCTATAACGGGCAGGCACAATTACGACTTAACGATCCGTATGTCAGTTTGACTGCCAACACCGCGCACAAACAACCGTCACTGGGCTTGTTCGCCATTTCTACGGCAGATGGATGGAACCGGCGAACGACAAGACTTTTTGAACTGTGCAAACTGCGGAATGCCAGACATCAGCCGGCCCCAGTTGTCGTGTGTGAGCACTTGTACATTCGAACTCTCATCAGCATCCATGTCAAAATCACCCGAGGAGAGATGCGTTGTAGACAAGAGAGTAATGATTTTTTGTTTTGTTTTTGTTTTTGTTTATAGAGCAATTAATTCACAATGAAATTTCTCAGTGTTTCGACATTTGTCAAGCAGACTTTTTATTCCCCCCCCCCCCCTTAAATATTGTCTGAGAGATGGGAGTTATTTTTTTTACCTTACGTGGCAAACTCTGGAATTTGCCTGCTGAAAGGTGCTGTTTTAGGGCATATTTAATCCATCTGGTCATTTGTAAAAGGAAACGAAACAAAAGAACGATTTAATTGTATAAGCAATGCTGACGAGTGCTCTTTTTAGGCAAGAGAACGTTCCATTAACGTGTTAAAAAAAAAAAAAAGTGAAAGAATACTTAGAAAGGCTCAGCCCAGGCTACTGTTCGAACAAAAGATGTCACTTTAAAGTTCCGATAAAGGTCAACTGGAAAACAATAATAGGATAACGTTCAAGTCGCCCTAGGCCGATTTAGGTACGATTGCACCGTGCGACAGAGCAATGCTCCAAAATTTTTCAGCACAAATTGGTTGCATATTGTATCCTCATATTGGCTCATGTGCTGTAATCCTTTAAAAGAAAAGAGTGGAATATCCAGCCCGAAATCGGCGGTATGTTCGACATTCACCGAAAGATCACTGGGCTGGAAGGTGGCCTTCGTTCTGTAGTTTGTTATGTCATATGGGAGATCGGTAGGTAAAAGGTGGGACTGGCATGGGGATGGGGCAGAGGGAGAAAGGGGGGTGGTGATGCGTTTGAAAAGAAGTAGGTGCTAGAAGAGAAGCAGCAGCAGTGTGAAAAGAGAGAAGAAAAAAATAACTAGGCAGGTAAACAGACCAGGAACCCCAGGCTGCCAGAACTCGGTCACAAGATCATCGACTATTAGACCACGTTACGGGACCAAAGTCTGGGCCTTTTGATGCCCTCCATCCCCTTGAGTTCTTTCTATACTATGGCACTCACCTATCGGTTTCCGGCCTGATTACAGGCTATAACTTTCGAGCTTGTCATTTATTAAGTCCTAAATCTCAAACAAATGTTCATCATTTCTATGTGTGTTCAAATGCCGCTGCCGCTGTTTATGAATTGAAAATTGATTTATTTATGACTTTTGCCACACCCCATGCAGTTGTATATAATTTTCAAATGCATTGGCATTTAATTATAGACATGTCTGATGTCGTAACTGGTGCAGTATAGATGTAGCGAACTGATTTTGACAATAGATATGTCTGATGTCGTAACTGGTGCAGTATAGATGTAGCGATCTGATTTTGACAACGACAAGATTGCGTTTATTCGGTCAACTTAGAATAGCGGAATCATGAAAAGATGCTGAAAATATGATTACAATCAAGAACATTTCGTAGAAATTAATAATCAGAATTTTATGACAAATAAATAAATAAATAAATAAATAAATAAATGTCACGGGCACGTGTCTGTCTATCCACCTACCCACACATGCATTGCACAATATATGCAGGCATGCAGCACAAAAGATAAAGAAGACCCTACATGTTAATTCTGGGGAAGATTTAGGAAAGAAAAAATACCCCCACGATCATTTGGGTGAAATGGCAATAACTCCCGTGTCCCTCCCTAACACCTTGACATGATGTATTACCTTTACCACCTGTCCTCCCATGTTTCCAGAATTCTGTTTCACTTAGCTGGTAGTCAGAGCCCGACAAACTAAATTCGGAGGTGCAGCAACGCGGCGGAGATTTTTGGGATCACGAAGGTGGATTTTTGCTTGAGTGCGAAATGATTTTGCCGAGGTCTGTGGTTAATAAATAAGGCTTTAGATTGAAAGCACTACACGCCTTTCCCCCTGTGTGTGTGTGTGGGGGGGGGGGGGTTGTCCTATAAGAGGTTCTTTGCTCCCACCTGCAGGTGGACGCCCACCATCGGTGGGACGTCCTCTACGGAATGCCATCCTCGACGTTTTCTCTCTCTGTTTGCTCCTGTCTTCTGTCCCGCTCTCTTTCCTCTCTTCTTGACCTGTAGACGTATTTTATCGTGTTTGGCACAAAATACTTTAAATAGCCGTGATTGTGCTGATATGTTGTTAAGCCCCAGCAAAAACAAACTTTTACCATTCAGGACCCCAGGTAATATTCCTCTTCGAGAGCGAAATGAAACTTTTAATGGAATCTCGTTGTGGTTGTCATTTACACAGTACTATAATAAAACACTATTTAAGTCTTAAAAAAAAAAAAAACTGCACGGTGTAGGCTTTTTGGATTTCTGGATGGTCAGATAAGAAACAAAGGCCAGCCGATCGGATATTCAGTACACCTGCCTATACACTGTTTAGGTCTGTTCAGTCAATCCGTCTCAATCCGTTCAAAATCCATATTATGGATAAGTAAGATTTACGAGATTTAGACAAAAACCAAACAACCGATCTTGCATGTCCGAAAGTTTATTTTTTTTAATAGCAGTAATAATAGAGAGCATTTGTATAGCGCTCATATCCCCCTAAAGTACAGGCTCTAAGCGCTTTACAATCTATTGCTACCTCGACATATCCGAAGAAGACATTTATAAACGTTCTCAGCTCCCTGGGAAGCATACAAGGCGGCTCTGATTAAGCGCTCGAATCCTTACCAGTCTAACAATATCAGCCACTGTTAACAGTCTTGTAGCCATTTAAAGCTGGATCAATTCAGGAAATGTGTATAAATGTGTCTGTCCCAAAGACAAAATGTCGGGGCCATTGAGGATTCGAACCGGGAACTTTAGATCCGCTATGCCACCAACACCATCAGTGAACAGGTTACGCTTTTATGTATTGCCTCTATAGTTTTGTTGTTGTCGTCGTTGTTGTTGTCGTTTCGTTTTGTTCCATGGAAGCACAAAAGTCAGAACAGCAGAATGGATATTCAGTACTTACGGCCCATATTATGCTTAAAGCCCCTGACAGGAATCCAAAATTAAAAGTACGCCGAGTGTTCATTGTAATGGAGCGTTCGGGGATAGATAATAAACCCATCTGGTATTTTTAAACATTAATTTCAGGTTTTAAAATCAAAACGGGGTAAAAAAAAAAAAACCGTTGTTTATAAATGTAATGTTATTATAATTTTATCAGTTTTGTGATTCGTCTATTTTTGCATTTTAATACCGAGAAAAATGAGAACAGCCTTCTCCGAAATGATAAGCGTTATGGGTAATATTGTTTTTGAAGCGAAAGGTAAACAGTTTCTTTCGAATGTTTTTACTGTCATTTTTTTGTTCTTCTAATATTACTTTCGTTTCTCTCTGAAGCCAAATCGATCGTAATGATGAAGGAAACATTAAAAGATGATGAAAAGAAAAGGGAGTAATAAAGGCAACAAGAAATAAACGCCGAGGGCAGTCATACTTAAATTCGGCGAGTCTTCAGATCTACTTGGACTTACTACCTCGTCATTTTAAATAATGCACTAACCCGATTTGGCACTACCCAAGTTCGGTTAGTCATCCTGTTTATTCGGGCTTATTACGTCATTGTATCTACTACAGAATCAATCTTAGTCTTCTATAGATCAAGCTCTAGATCGAGATTTCAACGGTACATTACCGGTACTTGTAGCAATATATAGA
>JBCAUA010043345.1:15000-25932 GCA_038406235.1 Peronia verruculata
GGAATTTTTGGTACGATTTATATCATATAGACATAAACTGTAAAATTATAAAACTTCACTCCACTTACAGGTGAGCTAATCTTTTTTTCATGGAACTAGTCCTGGCACTTTTTTACTTTTCTGCACATTAAAATTAAAATGATGAATCGATGTCGACTCATTCATATTCACTATTGAATCATGCTTTTTCTCCTGTTCTCGCCCTGATAAGATCAAAGGCAAGCAACTTTTGAATCGTTTGCAACTAATCTCAGCTCATGCAGCACTTTATCTCAACGCATTTATGCTCCTCCCATCATGCAATGGCACGACTACAGGTTAACTACAACTGTCATGATTCACTAAGCAGGACTAAATCCTCCTTCAGGTTATGTCTACCAGTCTATCATAAGTCATGAAATTCTGATTCTGTGATGCCCTTGATAGTCTCCTAATTGGAGAAGTCTTAATAATAATTTTCATTGTATTCGCCTGTGTTCTGTTCTTAATATTCAGTGCAAGCCCGGTATCATTTCAAGCAAAATTATGGCAGACCATATATAGATCAAAGATTTAAAGTTGTTTTAAAACTTTAAAGAAATTATTTGAAAACATTTGATCATAGGCAGTGTCAGCTAAACAACATCACTCTTGAGCACAGTCACTGTATGGTGTGGTGGCTACCGAGAATAGATGCCAAGATCTGAGTGAATCTGTTTCGGGGATAGTCGAGAAGAAAAAAAAAAATTATTATTATTAATTTTTTTTTTCTCAGGTCACAGCACCGAGAGGCAATAACTTGCATGAGGTGGTCACTCCAGATGGGGAAACTTTTCTGGTCAGTATGCCCATGAAGTTCAGGAAACATGTATGGATTAAAAGAGGTAAGTTGACTCACTGTGCCTTCCTTAGATCTGCCTGCCTTTTGTCATGGTATCTGACTAGTCAAAAACATTGCAGGGACTAATCAAATCCATCTATTATGTAATGATTTAAAATGGATATTTCTTATATTGTTGTCCCATTGATGATTCATGTTATATAGTAAGATTCATGTTATATAGTAAGATTCATGTAACATTTATTTCTGCACATTACAGTCAAAACGTTTTAGAATCTGTTATTGTCCAGGCAGACCCAACAAGGACACTCATTGCATTTTGAGTTTCACAGGATACATACAGGATGGCTTACCTTTAGATACTCAAATCCTTAGTGATTATCTATCATACAAGCACCCATTTTGGGTTGAGTCTGCCAAAATGTCATTATCTCATTATCTAAGGATTTGAAAACAGAAATTCTGATTTTGAGTCTGATAGCCTGGTCACTCAGTCACATGCATTAAAACTGAGAGTGTGTATTTTGGAAGAGGAGTTGGATGGAGCTTGAACAAAACAGCTTAACACTTTTCATGCCAAGACATTAGGACGCATCAAACGACTGCTCATCATCATTATATCCGTCAACTTCAGATAGAAAAACAGAGTTAAGGAAGATTCTAATAGTTTACCTCAAAAGGTACAAATATGGAGGTCCCTGAAGCAGATATTTTCATCACATGGTGCACTCATATGAATTTCAGAAACATTCAGTATTGCGCTTGGCATGCAAAGTGGTAGAACAACAGACTGACTCTATAGTTCAGCTTGGTGGATCTGTTAAGATTGGAAGGTGCATAGAGCTTTTTGATATATATTGTTATTTTTATTGTCGCTGTTGTCTCTGGATCGTCACTTGACCATTGACACTGAATTTAAAAAAAGAAAAATAGTATATTTATTAGGAGTGGGCACGAGACGAGTCTAGTACTTGTTTCCCATGGGCAAAGCCTTGGCCTTGGCTTCCCGGGAAGTGATCCACTGCTCGACAGTGGGAAGGGAAGTTGCACAAAACAAGAAATCATACAAGAAATGGGAAATCGACAACGGGAAGTAGAGACAAGACCAGCCTATGTGTGCAGTCTTGAAGTCGAGTGGCGCCGAGCAATCTGCTTCTCTGTACCGACTTTGAGTGGCGCCGAGCAGTCTGCTTCTCGTTACCAACCTAGACTTTCCGGGACCAGTACCGACTTCCCGAGCTGTCCGCTCTGTATCTAAAATGTACTGCTCGCCTTAGGCACCGAGCAGTCGGCTTCTCGGTACCAACTTCTCTTCCCGGGACCAGTCCCAGCGGGAAGCGGGGTGACTTCCCGAGCTTCTCACCCAGTACAAAGAATGTACCGCTCGCCCACCCCTAATATTTATAATAAAACAGTTTTATTTTACAAATAATCAGATAGTTGATATATCATGAAACGATGCATTTTTCACCTCATGAGCTGACCATCATCATCAGCAAAGTTTCATTGAATATATTTTGTCTACCTGCACAGGTGACTTCATTATGGTGGAGCCCATAGAGGAGGGTGATAAAGTGAAAGCAGAAATTTCTCACATTCTGTTTAAGGACCAGATCAAGCATATCCAGGAGCATGGCAAATGGTGAGTGACTTTTTGGCTTCTTATTTTCCACTAACTCACCCAGTCCTAGTGCCAGTATCATCAGAATAACTATAGAAGCTTTCAGCCTTGCCACTTAAGATTGCCATGATCAGTATTCCATGAGTCAAACAGCTCTTATGGTCATTCTGTTTACAGGACATTATTGGGTAGCAATGAATCAGCTCTTCTGTTGTTGTTTTTTTTTTCATCATACATTTAATATTTGTTGCCTTTTGTGATCAGGAATAAAACAAGAAAAATCTAACCAACTTTCAGGCATGTCAAATTTCCTACTTTAGTAAGATTTCCTACTTTTTGGCTGTCAGTAATGTCTCTGTTGGCCCCAAATCTGGTATTATTTATATTAGCATACTTCAGTTTTACATTTTGCTTAAGAATATACCAGAAACTTTTCCTACTCTTTCACGAGGACAGATTGACATCCCTGAAAATTATAGCAGTGGTCTTCACTTGCACATATTACAATAGGTCCTGTTTGTCAAACATTGGGAAATTTTAGTTAAAAAGACATTGAAGGTGCAGTACAGGACAACCAAATGAAGTTTTAGCCAGGATAGCACTAATGCTTAGTACAGATTGTTTCATGCATCAGATAAAAGAACTGCAGTAGCAGTGCAATCATAGTACTCAATGAACATTCTGTATCTTAAGTAGTTAGGAAATATTGGTTTATCTTACTTTAACTGACCGCTGTCATGTCCATTCCCAGGCCAGAAGCTTTCTCAGACAAGACCAGTCAACAGAGTGAATCTGTGGTGCCGGAGGATCTCCTGCCTCCCAGTGACGGTGAAGACAGTGACACTGATCTGGCTGACCTGGTCATCAATGTAAACCGTATGAATCTTGACCAGGCCGAAAGTGATTCTGAAGACAGCTGCTCGGAGGAGGAAGAAGAAGAAGATGAAGACGAGGAGGATGATAAGAGTGATCGAAATGACATTGCGGAATCCAAATCAGAGGACAGTGGGCGGGATACGGAGGCAGACTCTTTGGCAGGGAATGACAATGACGATGACGACAGTTGTTTGAAGCCAACATAGCTGTCAGTTATAAAGTGCATGTTTTGTGTTAAGTAAGTTTTGATTATGGACACACTGCGCCAACACTGTGACAGCAAAATTTGGTAGGATTACATCACTGCTTCTGTCCCAATTCTATCAACATTATTCTGCTTGAGAGGAATGCTCAGGATTTGATGAAACACAGCCACAATTCACAGCAACTATACTACACGCAACATCAGCATTTCTAGTGTGTGATATCGCACTTCCATGTAATGCTTCTAGTTGTTGCCAAGTGACGACCAAGTCTGAGAAAGCAATATCCATGTAGTGTTGATACTTTGTCATACTGGACCAGGAAATGCAGTGGAGGCTGTGTCGTGATAAAAAGCTCTAGAACAGGTGCAGATTGCAGATACGTGTTTATTTGGAGCAAATTTATCCGTGATGTTAGAAGAATGTGTATTCAGAGGGGCTCATCTTTTGTCCTGAATGTATCTATGCTGGTGGTTCCTAATTGCTATCATACTTCATTGCTTTAGGGGAGCACTTGTGTAATGCTACTCAGTATGTTTAATAAATAGAATTTTTTTACATTGTAAGTTAAAGAGATGTTAGCTATGCTCTGTGCCATTTACACAGTGGCAGGAGTGAGAGCAAAATGAAAAATCTTACAAGTATCAAACTATTTGGAACAAACTCATATAATATATGTTTAATGTTCATTGTTTAGTCATCTTTAAGAATAGGATAGAGAAAGAAAACTGTCACCTTTTCTACACATACTTTGATTAGATTTGATTTGTCTTCAGGAGTTTCCAGGATAACTTTGATTGTTTTTATCATCGTATGATATATACGACAACCATATGTTTGTCTAAATTAAAGTTTCTGAAATATGTCTGAATGTGGACAAGTTTGTAAGCAGGGAGCTCTGTTATCTTAAATAGTACTTGCTGCTTGAAGTAATTTGCCAGTATTATTTTTTTTTTTTTTATTTTAAAACATAAGTTATCACTTGTATTGGTGAGGTTTCAAATGTTCATTTGATATAAGCATTATTGGCAGTGATGATGAAAGTACTGGGTGGTACAGATATTGTATTGAATTCTATTTATTGGTTTGTTTCTGTATGAAGTGGTTATCAAAAGTGTGAATCTAGGACTAAACTGTTTCTACATTTGGAACTGCATGTAATTGGGATGATCTGTGGCTTGAAGTATCTGCAGCTGTGTTTTTAGATAGTAGAATTTATAATGAAATAACAGTGAATGTCTCTGGTGGTCTCTAATATAACTGAGAGCTAGTTTTGGAAATTTCAGATAAAAATAGATTTAATACAGAGATTTAAAATAGCTTTTATAATACATGTACAGCCATACAGTGAGGATTGCAAGTTTTTTATTGTTGTTGTTATGAAACTTGAGTTTTACAGGGATGTCAAACTTCCAACTTTAGTTTCAGAGGAAAATTTCTGACTTTTTGTGAAAACAATTTGACATCCCAGTTTTATACATTCTGTGTGTGCATGCACTTGTGTCAAAGGAGTGAGTGGTGTCTCTCGCTTCCTCCTTGCTGCATTACTGATGAGTCAAACATTAATCTACACCAAGAATGGGAAATCTCATGATCCTCCAATTTTTGCTTTTGTCAGAGAACTGAAACAAACCAGGACTCAAGAGTCAGATTTTTTGTTGTTGTACTCAGAATGGTTTTATTTATGACTGAAATGATTCAGTTGATCTGTGTATGTTGCCGTAATTTCATGGTTGTCCAAGGTCTGGAATGTGAATGTGAAATGTCCCCTTAATTGTTGTAAATGTGGTGAGGGATGGGGAGTAGTTATGGGCTCATTGTTAATTTAATACAGGTATTAAGAATAATACAAGCAGATATCATGCCAGTAATTGTTTGAAGCAATAAATGTTTGAAGCAACCTTTGTCTCTTTTTTGTATGTGTTGTGTACGTGGGATTTGCAAGTTTTCAGCTCTGATTTGGAGTGATTGGCTCATTGTCCTTGATTAATTAAGAACACTTGTAAACACATGTACACATCAGAGCTTTTGCACCAACCTTTTCAACACATGGTTAAGACATCACATCTTGAATAAGATGAGCATCACAAAAACATTTTATCTAGCTTAAAATGGGTGTCCACATTTTGTGTAAGAATGCATTGGATTTGAACACTCACATCCGTTATAGAGACAAATGCAGACATGTTGTAAGAGAGTACTTTGGGTACAAAAGTATTGCTCTCATTAGGCTTTGCATGTTATTGCTTGTTATATTACTGTTACTGTATTACTCATACATTGTCATCATTGGCGTGAAGGAGCCTTTTGTGAGTGCAGTATAATTGTGACTATAATGTTCCTTAATGTGACAACAAGAGAGACTGAATAGGAAAGTTGTCAACTGAGAATATGAGGAATCTGAGTAAGAGTGACTCTAATTGGCTAATAATTACTAAGGATATTCTGTGTCTTTCCATTGCATGCTATTACACTGCTATTGTATGAGAGATACACCTCCTTTCCTCACTCTTACCTTGTTGACTGAGGCAGGTGTGCAGGTGTTGCATTCATTGACTGCTAATGATATACATAATGTGTGTCACAATCAGGCTGAAGTTGTAGACATCCTGTTCTGCCAAATGAAGTCTGGACTACCTATCAAGGCGTCATGTCTAAGGCAGGCTGTTGAACATTTGACCCACAGATACATTAACCAATTCCATATGTACTTCTTCTGTTTTATCATTTTCAGCCTGAAGAGATTGCAGCTTGCAGTGGATATTCTCTGTAATTTACATTGCATTACTTTGATTTCGTGAACTGAGATGGCACAGTGCAGATCAAAACTGTTTTATCGCTGTCTAGTTTATGACCTATTAATGTTATGTGACTTCCTGTCTTGTTTTTTCTTTTTTGTTTTTACCCTGTATGCAGCTTTGTTTATTATCAGATGGGTGAAAGAAGAAGATCAGCTGAAGCTGATCACAATTTTCATATTATATTATACTGACAGACTTTAAAAACGCAGCACTTGAAGATGATTATATATCAAGTGTTGCGTTTTTAAAGTCTCACAATAGAATCATTTTCAAGCGTCACATTTTTAAAGTCCGTCAGTATATATTGTCTTTTCTACTAAATATAATGTTTCATGTACCTGAATGGGAACTTATTTTTTTACTTCCCTTTGCCAGACACCAGAGCAGAAAGGTTGAGCACTCAGTAAGGAGGAAAAAAAAAAAAAAAATCACTTTTATGCTCTTTGCCTGAAGCTCACAGTGAAAAATTCCAAAAAGTTTATGGTGTAAGAAAACTGTTTATTTCTTTAAGAAAACTGTTTGCTTCTTGTTGCAATGATTTTATCAAATTTTTTTGTGATCAGTCTTTCAAACATCAAAAAGAATGTTTTTTTTTTTTTTTTTTTAACAATGCTCATTCAGTACCCTTTGTGTCCAACAAAGAAAAGTAGATGTAGATGTAATAGGTTAGCCTTTAAACCTTCAGGTGGTGGTTACATTGTATCTTGTTTGTAGTAATAGATTTGGTCAAACACAATCGCCAGTATGGTGAGGTAGTACTGCTGCCATTCAAGTTATACTTTCAATACTTTTGGTGTACAGTATTGCCGTTCCACGTCAACCTCTACACAGTTTTGTGCAGCACAGCATCATGACTTACAGCAAACATCTTTCACATTCCACTGCGTGTTTGTATCAGAAAAATAGGAGGTGTTAGCTATGACACCATCCAGTAAGGCTTTATCTGTTTCATATGGTATTTAATTCCATGTCATGTACTGTAGTATTACTATTAAGTATTAGATATAAGGTCTAGATATCAGATAGAAGCCATAGATCCAAATTATGTTTCAAATTAACACTTTTCCTGCCAAGACATTAGGACTTGTCTAACAACTGTTCATTCTATGTAGAAATATAGAGTGAGGGAAGATTCTAAAAGGTTACCTCAAAAGATACAAATATGGCAGTCTCTGCGATATTTTGATTACTTGATGCAAGTTTACAAATTTCAGAAACGTTGAGTATTGCACTTGGCTTGCAAAGTGTTAAGGAGGCTAAAAGCAATAATATGACATCTGATCTCCGGCACACTGAAACAAAATAAGAATTAAATGATTCTCACTTGAAAAGGTTTCTTTTTGATACCATATCAACATGAATGCAGATGTCTTGCACCCAGAGCAGATGAGTCGGAAGTCGCTCCAGGCCATCGCAAGTTATGGCTGTTTTTAACTATTTTCCGACTCAGATATAATTTTTTCCAGGTTAGAAAAAGATGAATTTTCATTTTGTAGAAAACAAATAAACAATGTCGATATCTCTTTTCGAAAAAAAAAAAAAGAAATAAATAAATAACGGACATAACTTAAAATCTCCTGGCATGACTATTGACTTATTTGTCCTGGGCATGAGACATATGTAGTTTTCAGCTCTTATTTATTATGATCGTTGAGGCAAAGATATAACATCTTTAAAAATATTTAGAAATCTAGATCGACATGTTCACGAATAATAATTATTTTCAAAATAAATTGTCAGGTTAGTTTTTTCCTTAAATTATAAGATAAGCACTCTCATAGAGCTGCTTTTTTTTTTTTTTTTACCTGGACCAGCAGACAAACATGTACCTTTACATGGATATATTTAGTTATTGGAATACCATATTTAATTAAAAAGGTTCTCTTTTCTCTCCATGATCAGCACAGTGTTTTGCATACTTTCAGTGTTTCATTCCGCGCCATTTTCCAGTTGCACTTTTAAATGTGTATTAAAGTTTTGCTGTGTGTGTGTTTGTATAACTATGTCTGTCTATTTGAGGTGTTTGTAGTCAAGATTATGCCATATTATTATTGTGTTGAGCAGAACTTATTTTTTTAATCATGCTTTGAAATATTTCAGATACATTGTACATGTATTGTCAAATAGAAACAGGAGGAAAGAACACAAATAAATAATT
Organism: Peronia verruculata; assembly: GCA_038406235.1. Lineage (NCBI taxonomy): Eukaryota > Metazoa > Mollusca > Gastropoda > Systellommatophora > Onchidiidae > Peronia > Peronia verruculata. The sequence goes on from JBCAUA010043345.1 coordinate 23,480, forward strand.
TTATCGCTGACATTGTCTTCATTGGTTTTTAGTTTGTTTTTGTTTTGTTTTTTGCTTAAAAACATTACCCATACATTTATACGTACATATAGATATTTGTGTGAGTTTGTTTTTGTTTGTTTGTTTGTTTGTTTTTTTTTTTTTTGTTTTTCTTTTTTCTTGTTTAAAAACATTATTTACCCATACATTTACATGTACATGCATGCATCCATGTGAATTTGTTTTGGCATTTCAACTGCAAGATGACAGTTTTCATAGTTTAATTACTTCAAACTTAAAAGTTTGATTCAAAGCATGAAGTATTTCCACGTTGTACACCATGGTGTGCCTTGTCTTGTTCACCCTTCGTTGTCGAAGAGGACCACAACATCAATGTAGTTAGGGCCTGAGCTGATTCGGTGGATCTGGAGGTGACTGGTGAGGCCAATCCGGGTGAGGAAGCTCCTTCACAGGTAGAACAGAGGTGGGCAGGGGCCGTGCTATTTGATTTGTGCTGGTGGCTCTTGCCTTGCATGCTGCCCGTTTTTCTTCTCTGCTCGGGGGGACCTGCGCTCTTCTGCTGTGGTGGCACCTTTGGTGATGAGATGGCGCCAGGAGGGTCTGTTGAAGACCAGGGTCTCCCAGGATTCTGTGACGATGTTGAAGTCCTTGAGGGAGACCTTTAAACAGTTAAAAAAAAAAAAAAACTGTGGTGTATATAGTGGGAATGAATGCAGTGTAATTATTACTGATTTTTGTTGTACCAGTTTGAGCTTTTGTTGAAGGAACAGTATATATATTATATGCAAGTATATCATCTCACACACAGAAAGAACAATTGTGTTTACATATGTAAATATTATACTGTGATCTGGAGGGAAATAGAGGGTTTTGTTTCACAAGAATTGTCATGCTGTGGAGATTGTTTTAGACTAACCTCTTTTTGTCCCTTTTTCAGATATAAGCGGTGTTGAAAACTGTTGAGCAAGCTTTCTGAAGAACTCGTTTTTAACTTAATCCTTAGGCTTGTGGTAAGTAAGGGCTTTGGTGTACATGTGGGCTCAGCATTTGAGAGCTTTAAGAACATGATCAAATAGCAGAAGTAGTCCGAGTCGGGTGGCTGAAACTGAAAGGCCCAAGAAAATAATAAAGTGAAGAAGGAAAAGGTCACAAAAATAATTGATAATGATAACAATAAAATGAGGAAAAACAATTTCCTTGCATTATAAATTTTCCAAAATTTTATGCCATTTTTTTTTTCTTTTTCATTGAGCTTTTTCAACACCTTTGTATCTGGTAAAGGGAAGCAATAGGGCTGATTAAAAACAAAAACAAAAAACAATCCCCATTGTGTTCACAAGCTGAGGGGACTGATTTCAAGGAGTTTCCTTCAGTGTTACCTATCGTTCCTGATCATTGTCAGTCTAAGCACCAGACAGTTCGTCACAGACATGTTCGGTGTGTTTTAATTTAGGATCATAATTAATGATGACGTCACACAACTTTACCTCTGTGTGCTGTTTGACTGAGTATGAGTGCCTTATACACGTAAGAATTTTACTGTATCCATACATTTATTGCGAAATATCCGTACTAATTTGGGTCTTAAAATCACTGGACGGAATCCTAGAGATGATGATGTCGATGGCATAGGCAGACAGGCTGATAGCCTATTTTCATTATTATAAGCTTAGTGATCGCCAACAGTCGAAAATAACAGCTACTGATTTGACAGAATCTAACAATGGGGAAGAAAAAGGGGAGACAAACCCCTGGAAAGTCATCAATTGTATGAGTCGTGTACCTTCGACTCTGCAACTTCACTGTTAACCATTTACGTAGTGCGCCGTACAATGTACAATGCTATGTGTGAGGATGCCAAAAACTGATGACGCAGAATTTGTAGACATCAAAGACACACTATGATAATTAATATATGTCTTCGTTAAAATCGAGGAAAGAAGAGAAATAACAAAGCCCTCGAACGTCATCAATTATTGAGTTGTGTCCCTTCGATTATGCAACTTCGCTACTGAAGTTGACCATTAATGTCGTGCGCCGTAGATGCTATGTGTGAGGACCAGTATTGGTGTCAAAAACGGGTGACGCAGATTGGTTCTAATGAGATTTGACAAACGAGTTCGTTGTGCTTACAGCCAGTGCTTAATCATTGCTTTAAGTGTGAGACGGCGGAAACTGGGTTCAGTACCGTATCTTGAGCTTTGGGCCGTATTTTTGTTCTATACAGTTTCTAATTGGTAGATGTACGATGCTTGTACGAGCTCAGGGCCCTTTTCCGTGTGCTACAATTACTGACTTCGGATTCAATAAATTTATGTTGTATTTCGCTGTCTCGCTCTTTACATAAATATACTGTTTGTTCTGTATTTTTTTTTTTTTTTTCCTTAAGCCTTTCAATCCTAAGAGATAGAATTATCTCGGCTTTTTTGAAGTTGTCCATTTTTACTGAGAAT
>JBCAUA010043346.1:0-11870 GCA_038406235.1 Peronia verruculata
GTCTGTCGGGGTAATAATAGATTGTAAAGCGCTTAGAGCCTGTAATTACGGGGATAAACGCTATATAAATACTCTCTTTTATTATTATTATTAATTTAAGAACTAAAACTAAAATATTGGGGAAAAAATCATCACAAAATACACCTCTTTTCCCCCCCCCCCCCCCTGTTTTGTGTTAGAAGGGACTGTCATGAGCAGTATGCTTTTGTTTGTTTCGTCTCGCTGAAGTTAAATGGTGGCCATACTAAATCTTGATCTATAATTTTAAGCATAGAGTTTTTTGCAAAGTTTTTGCAAGATTGAAATGTTAAACAAGTGTTTAAACAGTATGTGATCACCTGTGATAGTACACAGACTGAAATCGACAGTGGTCATTTGCAATATGAAGCACAGTCGAGTCCGCTTATGACTTATGTTGAATTTGCTGGGACAAGCCTCATGGGTTCAATTTATAAGAGTTCGTCTTCCAGTTTTATGACAAGGGAAACAACTCTCGAATTATCTTAGTATGAGGGGGAAAAAAATGAGGCCTCTAATTTTTTTGACAAGGGAAATAACTCTCGAATTACCTATGTGGCAAACAAAACAAAAAAATGAGGTTGTTGCTTTCTCCACATGTTCTCCATGTTTTAATATCGTTGAGTGTATTAGGGGAAATGCCATACTTTTCAGCTATGACCTTCTTAGACATCGCACTTCTTGTCTATTTCCTGCAACATTTTCATTTTCGACTCATTTTTGAAAGAGCCATCTTCTTTCTCCTCAATGGGTTAGAGGGAGCCATCACAGATCTAGTCTATAAAATGAAGTTAGTCAACTGCAGGCGAAAAAGCACAATGTAAATACTGACTAGAGCTAGAGGTCTATACTGCCATGCAGTGATTGTAACACAGGCGCTAGGCGCAATATAAGGATCTGCGAGGATGCTTGATTATCGATCGGCATCGGTGTTCCACCTATGCTCCCCTCCCCTTCCACCTCACCTCATCCCTCCCCACCATCTGAAGACATAAGCATAGACCCACTTGAAGCCATGCCATGGGGCATATATTCACAATGTGTTTATGCAAATTCATTGTGTGATCCCTCTCGTCCCATTCGCGATGCTGTCTCCTTTGTTTTCCTCGTTAGGTGGGAACCACGTGGAGAGAACAAAAGCCCATTTTTACCTCAGGGGCAGCGCTGATGGGTTTGATTTAACACAAACTCACAGTGATGGCTTCACATTATGTGAGAAGCATTTAATGGATACAAAGAGAAAAAAAAAAAGATTGTTCCGTTTTTATTCGAATTATCAGAAATTTGCATTCCAAGTTCGGTTTGGGTGGACTCGGTTGTATTCTACAAGCATACGACTACAAAGCATTGAGGAGAAAGAGGAGGAGGACTAAAATTATTTGGCTTACCATACTAAGCACGGTACCACAGAATTTGGACCTCTGTGTCATTCATCACCTGCTCACTCACTCTTTCATTCACATATTTCGGCGTATTTCTCTTTCAGTCTCAAACAGTTTGAGCTATATTTTCAAATCGTTCACTTGAAGTGAAGTAAACTTTGGAAAAAAAAAAAAAAATTGATAGACTCTGACTGCCTTCTACACCTGAATCTTGGATGTGGAATAACACTCTGATTTATAACAGGTCCAGCAGACAAAAAATAATACAGTGCAATAAATCTGAAAGACTTCTTAAAAGGTTCAGGTTTTTCATTTTTAATGGTAATTAACAGTGAAACTGATATATAAGCTCCTACAATGAGTCCAATTCCATCAGCATCACAATAGCACAGAATCACCATACGGTGCATTAGGGAGGACCGTGACCCGCTCATCGGACCTACATGTTAGCATTAGGGTGGATCTGCGTTGGTTGAGGGTCTCATATATCTTAGCATTCGGGAGGACCATCACCTGCTCGTCAGACCTACATGTTAGTGTTAGGGTGGACTTGCGCAGGTCGAGGGTCCCAGCAGGTTAAAGCCAGCGGGGTTGTTCTATTATATGGTGTTCGTCCAACTATTATCACTGTACGGTGAAAATAGCATCTTCCTATAAAAAAGAGATGGCTCTTACTTATAAAATTCATAACACCTGTTTCCTGTTCCTGTGCAAAAGCGTTTAAAACAGGTAAAAAGAGAGAACTAGATCTAGAGTTTAGATCTTTGTTTTTAATTGACAACTTCATGATGAAAGGCTCAAACGTGGAGTCTAGATCTAGAATCTAAATCTCTAACTACATTACGGACCCTCTTCCTCCTTCCACCTTAACTGGCACTACAGAAACGTAAATCTGACCTCGGCCTAAACTTTAGGCTAAGGAAAAAGTAAAACGTCTGGACCTATTTATATTTTCATCAGATTCTAGATCTAGCTTCTAGATCTAGATCAGTAGATCTAATCTTGATACCAGCGCTGCCATTCTTGATCTAGAATTAGAGACAACCTCCTAGAATCTAGATCTAGACTAACGAGATCTCTAGATATAGATCTAGACCTTCTAGATCTAGATTCTAGATCTAGCCTGGTCTTGAGATTAGATTCTTCAGCCAGTAATTTACTTTTTCATGGAACGAAACAGAAAACATGAACTACTTACCGAGTGTAAACAAAGCTATCAGAGGATGCTCTTGGTTTCCTTAAACAGAAGTCATACTAGATCTCTCTAAATGTTCTGAAAACTATATTACAATTCGCTAACTGAAGCTGACACCACCTCAAGAAGGTGATGTCACAGCCTCTTACTCTAGGTTTGTTTAGATGGCCAGGGGATCGTCACTGACACCCAGTGCGCATGCCCAAATGTGGCTCTCCAAAAAGTTTAATCGGAAATTTGTCAAAAGTAGGCCATCTTACAACTTTTCCCGGAAGAAATCATTATTGATGGACAGTAAAACTTGTCTTTGCGCGCGTGTCGTGTAGGTTATGTGTGTATGTGTCTGTGAGAGAGGAAGAGAAAGAGAGAAAGAGAGAGAGGAAGATAGCATAGGATAGAGAGAGGAAGATGGTATAGGATAGAGACAGAAAGAGTAAGAAAGAAGGAAATCGTAAGAGAGGGAGAGAGAGAGAGAATGCTTGAGAGTGAAAGAGAGAGAGAGAGAGAAACAGAGAGAGAGAGAGAGAGAGAGAGAGAGAGAGAGAGAGAGAGAGAGAGAAAGATGCGCAAATCAAGCTCTTTGTGCAAATTACAAAATATAATGCACATCTTCACGATTACAAGATATCCATAATTTTTAAAGCAGTTTCGAAGACGAACAAGTGATATTACGCAAACACATTAGATTTCTTCTTATATGCATTAAAAAAAGGGGGGGGGGGGTACATATTTTGACTATCATTGAAAAATAAAACAACGACAATAAATGAGAAAACAAAAGAAAAAGGTATTCATAAAGGCCAAATTCTCAAATTATGAAATCATGGCTTCCAATCTGAATTAAGAAGGATAAATTTCTTTAAAGACATATACATCATATAACAGTTTCAGTCCAATTTCTAAGGAGTCACTACAGAACAAGTGTCCTGTTCTATCTGGCATTCGGTTTTGGTATGCTTTGCTTTTTTCAATCTCCGGCGGGAAGTTATCTCAGTGTTGGCATTATTATTAGAATCTCTATGTAATTTGTTTTAAAAATTAAAATAAAAATGAAATTTTAATCAGATTTGTCAAGCCCAGTTTCATTATGTTGTGTCATGAACTTGGGCTTCTGTCTGCATTCAGTTTCGAACTTTGCCGTTCCAGTACCCGAAACCAGCCAACCTGAAACAGGTAAATATAATTACGCGCTAAGATTATCTTGTTTCTTCTCTACGCTGGGGCGGAGACGTGGAATTATTTTTAATCCTCGTCCAGGCTATTCTCAGAGCGATATCTACCTTACATCGAATGTTGGTCACGCTTGTACTGGTCACACCTGAGTAGGTTCATCGGTCATCTGAGGTCGACAATACCGATTGTACGATTACACTATATTATTATACAGAGTTGCAGACCCTGATTACAGACATAATTTATGCGCGGGTCAGAGGTCGCAGTAGTGTAAACTGTGTCGGCCACAAGTGCAGGTTTATTTACATCAGTGTTCACTGAGTAAAGTGATAGTGAGCCCGACACGACGTGTTCTGCACCTCGGGTAACCCATTCTGGTGAGTACAGACCTTTGTTCTTCGCAGGACCTACCAACGTTTGTTTAGTTATTTCATTTCGTTTTTCTAGGTTCGCGTGGTTTTCAAGACGGAGGACCAGCTGATCGTAGATGCATGTCATCATGTAGTCATAGTGCCGTGCGTGATCTATTTTTGCAGTGCGTGATGTCTTTGTTGCAAGAAGAGGTGAAGAATGCGCGACATGACCTCAGGTCTGTGTCATGTGACGACGTTAGATCTACACGTCATTAAAATTGTTTGAGATGGATGAAGTGTGCGGGAGTCGGTCTGATCGCTAGATTAAGATCTAGACTAGATCTATCTAGATAGATCTAGGTCTAGATCTAGATCTAGATTCTAGATCTAGATCTAATTCAAATCAATGACATTTTTATCACACTCAGAACTCAGAGGAGAATGTAACACCACAGCTTGTTCATATGTCAGTGATTCTTGCAAGGAAACGTAATATCAAGGACAGATGAACCGGTGAAAAATTTGTCAGCCCACGACAGTCAGTCAGTTTAAGTTAACATAACGAATCATTGCCGTTTCATGTAGATCTAGATCTAGATCTATAGTCCACATGCTGAGATAGATACATCTCATTCTCTGAGCCACTTTTCTGCATTGTCTGGTTGCGTTTATCAAGCACTGACATACGTGTTTGTTTCATATATATCAAAGAAAATTTTAGATGTATCAATTATTGCTCTGACCGACACACACGCACACAAAAAAGTTATCATCAAAAATAATTCCTATTAATCGACATTGGTGGTAAATAGTAGACAAATTTCAGCATATGTCTGAGAAGTGTCATGTATATATATACTATAAAACAGTAGCAATTAGGGAGGGGGGGGGGGGCACTGAACTATGGAATACACCCAGAGTCTGTAAGTTGAAAGAATATCTTCATTCAACTTTATGACAGAACTAAGTGCTCTTTTTTTTTTTTTAAACTAACTATGGTGTAGGCCTATGTAACTTAAAAAACAAATCTCTATAGAATTGGTACTTGAGTTAAATCAACTGTTTTGACATTTGAACTACATATCAAGCAAAGAAACTGAAATGAGGGTTTGCTCATTCGATCTTAAAAATACTTTTAAAAGTATTTCTTTCATTTGACATTTTATTTTAACATTTCATATTAGAATGGTCTCCGTTTAATAACCCTCTGCCTAGGAGCCCGGCCCGCTTAAGAACCCGTCTCTGCTGCGAAATGGAATTTTTCCTCCATAATTTACCCCTCCAAGAAACCTGCTCCATGTGCTCCTCAAAAAAAAAAATCAGCCTAAGAGCTCGGTGTCGGACCAAGACACACGAGTACTTTCACATCATTTTGCCCACTTAAGAAAAAAGCACAGTGCTAGATTTGCAGTAAAATGGAGTCTGGAGAGAACAGGTAGACAAAGGAATGGAGGTGATGATTGATATATGAGTGCATAATCAGGCCACATTGTGGAGTAACCCGTAACCATTTCTTTGTTTGACAACACTGGGCAGTAGATCTAGATCTACCTGTGATTGGCTTTGTGGATAAGGAGGAATAAGTTTAGCCTCTTGGTTTGTCAGCTGTTTTACTACTTCAGTCGGTCTGTAAACGCTACTGTTGTGTTAAAACTCACTTGGCGTTTAAGCGCTCGGCAGTATTGATGTAATTACACTCTAAAAAAACATCAGGACTTATTAGATCTAATTACAACCTACACACAGGAAAAAAGGCTGTACTTGTTCACATCTTTAACTGCTGGTAATGGTCAACTTATCATAAAAGTGAAGAGAATCTGTAGTCAGACGGGTTGCTTAACTTTTCAATCCACCTTAGAACCCATCTGCCTAAGAGCCCGCTCTTTTTGTCTCCTGACGACCGGGTTCTTAGGTGGAGACCACTGTATTGTCCATGGCAGTGCACAGAGTTTTAGTTTTGTCTGTGGATATTAGAACATTATGTGTACTTTGAGGTAAACAGTTTTGGATAATAAACAAACACATTGTGTCATAATATAATTATTTGTTGGAAATCTGTTGTATACCGGTACTGCAATGCCGGTATCAGATTTTTTTTCACCCCAGGAACATTAGAATTTGCTTTGCTCCAGGAACATTACAGTTTGCCTAAACTTTTTGTCACAGTGGATCATAGGCTGACAATCACACTGCTGTTTGTAATTTTCTTTCTTCGAACAGTCATAGTCTTTCAAATTGTGATAGTTTTCTGTGCTTTGTGCCTGTGAAACATAAAGCGCTATCATACAGTGAAATGAGTTATTCAGCTGTTCACTTGAATCACATGTTGCTTTAATAGCAAGAAGCACCATGGAAATGAATTACATTTGTTTCTTTGTGTCTCAGTGTAGGCCTTTCTTCATGGACATGGTAGATCTGGATGGACAGGATCAGTTATATAGAAAATTGTCTATAAAATAAACTTTTGTTAGGACATTGCTCAACTCTAGGGTTTCATAGACTGTCCTACGGTTACGGTTTTGATGAGCTTTTCAACCATAGTTTGTCATGCAGTGAATATTTACTGTGAATGAATGACACCTGGCTCTGTTTAGTGATTTCCTTTTTTTCTCTTTGTTATTGATCTAGATTTATATCATTTTCGACTCTTCAAAATGTTAGTGCAATAATGAATTAAAAGTAAATTGTGATTATCAAGACCCATGACCCTTTTCTGACTACACCATATAAGTGCCAGCATTTGAATTTTATTTACATACGAGAGTGATGTCAACACCTCGATGGCCTGCTTGCGAATCATGAGTGAACACAAATTACAGTCAATTGAGTATTATTTACAACACACACACACACATGGCAGACAAAATGAATGATAGTTCAGCATTAAAAAAATAAATGAAAACAACTTTGTAAATTCAATCAAAATAAAGAGTAGCCTATAACACAGTTGGGTCTCAGTTGCCCATGTGTGTAATTTTTTAAAATTTTAAATGCCTGCCGATTCCGACTTTACTGGACTATAAGATAAGTGCCACGCCCCCTGATCGCTCTTTTTATAGATATATGAGATTTTCACATTTAGCTTGTGCGTTTATTTGTCCTTTAGGTGAATAAGGGTCTCTTTAGTAAACTTCGAAGGTGAGTAGCTCAATATAGAAAGAAAAGCCATAGCTCACTGATAAAGTGCATTCGTTCGCTTTTTCAACGACATCGAATGTTTCACATCTAAATCTATGTGAAAAACATCGACGCCCACTCATTTTTTTTTTTTTTTACGGGCAGTAGCATGACATAAGGGGAATTGAACTTAAACAAATATGACAACAACAAATAATTTTTTCATAATGAATATCAGACCATCAGACTCATAAATCACCTTCAGTCAAAGAGGATAAAATCACCACTAATCAAAGAAGGACTTTACTGAGCTATTATTAGCGAATCAGACACACGAGGAAAAACATAACAACAAAAACAGAAAACTCTGATCAAAGAAAGAGCTCTGTCATACTCTTGCAAAAAAAAAAAAAAAATAAATAAATAATAATAATAATAATAAAATAAAATAGAAAAAAAAAATAAAAAAATAAGAAAATAAAAATTAAAAATAAAATAAAATAAAATAAAAATAATTAAAATAAAATAAAAAATAAAATAAAATTTAAAAAAAATAAAATAAAAAAGAGTAAACTAAACTAAACTATTTTTTGGTTTTTAAATTCAATTCAAAGATGTGGATTCTCTTTAATGTCAGCTTTTCATCCCTGTCCCCGCCTCTCTTTTGATAGTTTTACTGAGTTTAGATTGTGTTGGCGAGCCCACCCATTCGGGTAGACTACAACACAATAACTGACTGACAGCACAAACTTCTGATTAAGCTGCTCTTGTTACAATCATGGGCTTAAGTTTGACTATGCTTGACAATGTCAAGTTTTCTACTGACGCTAAGGGAAACAGTTCTGTGTTTGTTGTTTGTTAGTTGTTGTTGTTGTTGTTGTTGTTGTTGTTTCTGAAAGACAACAGTTGCTTTAACATAGTAATCACTTTTACTTAACTACAATTAATTCATTACACTAGACTTTTACCTTTGAATTTGGCATGCCTGAATGGATCTTGTACTGAAAAAAGAAAGAGAGACAGAGAAAGAAAAAGAGAAAGAAAGAAAAATGAAGGAAAAAAAAAAAAAAGAAAAAAGGCATTAAAAAAAAAATGAACTTCATCCAGAATTGCCCGGGCAAGAGATTCTGACACAAAATACTTTACTTGATAAACTTTCTCTCTCTCTCTCTCTTCTCTCTCTCTCTCTCTCGCTCTCTCTCTCTCTCTCTCTCTCTCTAACCGAACAACTTGCCCCTTCAATTGTATGTTCTTTAATGAGTCCTTTCCACCACAGCGAGTCTACTCCTCAACTCCATAACAAAACAGACGATTTCAGACGATGAATGCAGTTCAAAAAGACTGTAATGCTCACTCAAGCAGATTTCCTCACTGGTATGAAATTCAAAAAAAGATTAGAAGACTCCCCAGATAGAATTGTGGACACGAGTACACGTTCTGGTTGGCGTGGCCTTGCGTAACTGAACAGAATCCGTCTAGACCTAACTACCTGAGCTTGTATGAAAAGTATAATTATATTCTTTGTATTCTGTGAACAGAGTGAATGATAGTATGCCAGCCACAAGGCCAAACCATCGTTATATTAGTGTAATATTGAAAGAAGCTAAAGGTCCTTTCTCGCACGGCTTGCCTGCCTGAGGTTCTTATGTGTGCTCTTTGACTTGGGTTACTCCATTGGCATTGTATTCGCCCTTCTTTTGTACGGTCCTTACTTGGGGCGACTGTAATTTTTGGAGATCTCGCTAGTTGTTGACTGGTGGAAATATGCGCACTCATCATAATAGGCTTTACATTTGACTCCTACCTGTTACTCAACCAGTGAGCTTCCTGTTCTCATCTTTCTCTCCCCGCTTCCCCCTCCCCTTCCCGCATCCCCCCCCCTCCTCATCTCCGCCACTTACCCACTTTTTTTGCACCCTATATTATGCTCTTAGGGGACAATGGTTTTCGAGTGTGCTGTACAGAGTGCACTTTATTATTGACATTATCATAACAACAACCATATAGGTATCTTGATAAATAGCAAAAATATAAATCAGTTATCTCAACAACCACAACAACAACACATCAACAACAATGGTAAAATAAAGAAGAAGAAGGAGAGAAGAAAAAAGAAAAAGAGGAAGAAGAAGAAAAATATAAAAAAAAGGAGAGAAACGGAGAAAAAGAAAGGAAGAAGGAAAAATAATGGCATAACATAACGTAACATAACATAATATAATATAATAATTGTAATACATGTATAACATAATATAATATAATATAACATAACAAACATAATGTAATGTAATGTAATAACCATTTTTACGTATCCACTGTACGTTGAGCTCTGGAATGGTGCTCTGTATGTTAAAATCTGGATGATAAAAAGCTTGACATTAATTACATAATATGCTGTCTTGCACCTCATTAGATTGGAGACGATTCTAGTGTGGGAATCCTGGTTCAGAGGAATAGTGATTAAGGAAGTGGAGAACAAAATTGGGGGGGGGGGGCGTGAATAGAGAGCGAAAAATAGTAGCGGATGTCCGTCATGTACTTTACATTACAAACCACAGTACTTCATACATCGAGAGGTTGGAGGAATCACAGGTTGGTAACCCTTGTTCATAAAGTGTGTGTGTGTGGGGGGGGGGGGGGAGATGTACTCGTTAAGGAAGGGTTAAAAGGAGAGAGAAGGGGCGGGAGTGGGCGGGGGGTGGGTGGTATGGAGTAGCGGATATAATTATTACGAGTCAAAGCCCCATGATCTAGTAGTCGTCTGCTGCATTCGCCAGCCATTCAAATTGGAGCAGACGATAAGCAGGTGCGAATCGAATTTGAATACAAAGGAAAAAAGGAGAAAAAAAAAAAAAAACCGAACTTGCAGACGACCACGTAAAGGTGGGAGGTGAGACAGTATATTATATGTTATACGCGTGCGTGTGAGTGTGTATGTGTGTTTGTGTATTTGGCTTGGAATAAAGTATGTGTGCATATTATATTGTAGTTGTACGTAATATTATGTATGTCTATGTATGTGTATGCTCACTCCCACTGCTTATAGTGGTAACTGAACAAGCCGCATGTATGTAAAGGTATATCCGAGACAACCTATAGATAGGTCCATTTTCATAAATTGTACTGTATGTGTGTGTGTGTGTATCTGTCTGTCTGTCTGTATGTATGTATGTATGTATGTATGTATGTATGTATGTATGTATGTATGTATGTATGTATGTATGTATGTATGTGTATGTGTGTGTGTGTGTGTGTGTATGTGTGTGTATGCGGGCCCGCAGCCGCTATGAGTGGATATAAGTCAATATGTCTTGTTGTATATAGCGGACTATGTTTGTATTAACCTGTCCTACTAGGGCGTTTGTAAGTGTTCTTGTACAAACCTCTAGACGACCTCCATGTGTTTAAGCTGTCTACAGCTAACAAGGACCTGTCTCTTTGCAATCTGCTGCTTCTGCAACACCTTTATGCTGATGAAGGCAAAAAATTAGGTGAAAAATCTGCTGAGGATGCAGTCAATGACAGACGGATAGAGGAGAATATCGTATATTAATCCAAACACTTGGAAACGGCACCTGCTTTGTAAATTATAAATAATAAATAAAAACATTTACAAGTTCTGTTTTTTTATCTTTTGTTTTATATTTTGTTTTTCACTACATACAAAAGTTTAAATTTCAACCATTTGCAATACCTGTTCTTAAGAAAAGTTGATATCGAAGTTTGAAAATCATACTTTTAGTAATATTCGGTGAGTTTTTATTTTTATTTTTTATTTTTTAACTATTATTCCTGGGATCAAAGTAAGTTGATTCTGCAAAAATACATCCCAAAGTATAATAATATGGAGACAGACTCTTAAAGAAACATAAAATTTGCATATGTATGCAGACAGAGGGAGAGGGAGAGATGAGCAGAGAAATACACAGGAGTGAGGAGTTCAAAGGATCAAGAAGATATTTAATTTTCAAATTATGTTTTAAACGGTGGTAGGAAAATTCCTCGGGTGAAGCGAGACAAGCGACGGTCTTCAGAGGAAGAGTGGATTCTTTCATTAGATGTTTCGGCCTTTAACTTTCTGGCATCTTCTAGAACCCAGGCCACACCGGGGTCATGACTCCCGAATGACCGTCACGCACCCGCTATCACTGCAGAAATCCGATTCCTCTTCTTGTATCTGACTAAATATACGTCTCATACAACAGAGGACTTTGATTAAACGCGTTTTTCTGTTGGACAAAGTTCCTTCGATAAGGAGCTATAAAATGAATTAATAACCATCTTGAGGAAAAGGGTATAAAATCAGATGCTGTCGTCTTTCATTTTGTGACCAGGGAAACAAAAGTGGGCTCAAAGAAAAATATTAAGGATTTGAAGTCTTTTCGAAAGTTGAGATGAACGGGGACGCCTTTCTCTACTCTTGAAATAAATTCAGACCACCAAGCTTTTATATATAGGAGACTAAATTAATATTTTCTCATGAATATTCGAGAGGGCTAGACATCTGATTTCCCTATGAAACTATCCATGGGATCATTGAATTCCCTCTCTGTTCCGGGGGGGGGGGGGGGGGGGAAAGAAAAACACCACCCCAGTAAATAAAACTTTTTCACCCCCCAACCCCCCGGCCCT
>JBCAUA010043357.1:0-11870 GCA_038406235.1 Peronia verruculata
GCGAGAATCATTGAACACCTCATTTGATTACAGGAACGGGATTTCCCGAGATTTAGGCAGAGTAGCTAAAAATAGGGTGCGAACTTCGGGGCACTGCATATAAACCTACAATCTAATAACAGAAAATATATAAACATTTTGTGATTTCAATGGTTTCAAGCTTTCTAATAGAGAAAATTAAAGCTCAATTCAAGTGTGTGTCACTAGAACAACTAGTAGCATTGCCGTTTGTGTAACACAAATTATACTAATGCAATATTATCAAGGAATTCTTTGTTGTGGAAAAAAAAACAAAAAAAACATGATACCAAGAGTTCACTATCACTAATGAAGAAAATGTAAGGGTCTTGCTTCTTACTATGTAAAGTGAAAAGACATCTTAACACAAGATCAGAAATCATTAAAAGAGGAACTGCTGAACTCAATAACAGACAAGTGGGTATGAAAGAAGACCCCACAATTTACAACATTGTCAGCACTCAAAAACCACATACAGATGGGACCTCTGAAAGAGAGACTGTATGTAACTTCTCCTTTGATCTCTATGGCCACAGAGCGTGCTGCCCTTGCTAGGAGGAAGCCAGAATCATTAGGATGCAAAACCTATAGCCAATTCTCCACACTATTGGCCAATTTAAATAAATCCATGGGCAATTCTGCAAAACCCATGGTAAATTCAGACATAATCTGGCCTGTTATGGTGAAGGTGAAGATAAAATGTCTCAGGTCTTATTAGAATGAGTCATTAGTCCCTATTCTCGAACAGAGAAAGTGAGGGCTGAGTTTGATAAAGGTGGTCAGATGCTCACGTTTTTATATTGCAGAAATTGAAAGAACATCCAGCTCTTAATAAGAAAATATTGCTCTTACGGGCTGATTATAAGTATATCAGAATGGTGTGAGTTGAATATCTAGATTAATGTGCTAAACTGTTTTGTTTTATTTTTTTTTGCCAATTTTTCTTACAATTTTAGCTGTTACTGTAAAGGATCACTTTCTATCAATTCAATTTGCAATACCTCTGGCTATGGTCAAGTTAACTCTAAACTTTTATCACCACATAACAAGAAATAAAGCTTTATGTGAGAGTAATAAGTCACTTTGGTCGAAAATAAACATAGGCTCGTTTTAACAGGTTATATGAGATGAACATCATGCAACTGGATGAAATGAGTCCAGTATCAAAGTATTTTTATAACTGTGGAGTTATTGATGCCAACAAAAAGGGAAATGAGTGAATTCGATTTTAATGAGAAAAGTTGTTTAGCAATTCTTTGTCTGCCCAAGAGATTCTCATTCAAAGTGAACTCCTGTAATCCCAAACTTAACAAAAATCTTATTTTCTCAAGTTATCTTCTTTGACATCTAACTATTTCATCTGGATGCTCCTTGAGATAACCTCTATCAGGAGGTTGAAAGATCTATACAGAATGTAAACTGATGCTCTGTAATAACTATGATGAGAACTGTATAAAAATGTTATACCATGACTGTGATCTCCAGTACATATGTTTGCGGCTGGGTCTCATAGTCCAGACTGTTTTGTAGGATAATCTGTCCTGCTGTCTTGTCAATGAAAAATATGCTGCCTGTATTGCCATTGGTGATGAAATATTCCAGTTGCTCTGTAATTACATTGTAATTTTCTTACTAACAATAAAAGAAAACAAAAAAGCTTCAAAGGCCACACTAATATCTGAATATAGAAAATCATTCAACACATTTGGTAAATATTAATAACTCATTGATGTCAATACAGCACTGATTCCCATTTACACTCATAGAGTAACCAACCAGATCTGCACACATAAGGATATTTTTTAAGTAAGGCAAAATATTTGGCTGTTTGGCCTAGTGTCAATTTTATTTTGTTTATATATTTTAATTTTTTTTTTTCTGATGTTTGTTCCATACTCTGTCAGCCATGTTTTTTTTTTTTTTTTAAGTGGTAGGCCTACATTTAATTATTCATATGGCTGAGTAACACCATTATACATAATTAACAAACTTTTCCCTAGACACCAACTAAAGTGATTAAAGCTTTCACAGAAGATTTAACACTTCTAAAAAATTTCTCACGGTTGACTCCACTGTCACTGTCAGAAGCAATCACTGTTGTTATAACTGTGCCAAGAGTTGTATCCTCTGGGACGTTGGTGGAGACTGGCAGGGTTGTAAAAGCTGGTGCATTGTCATTGGCATCTAGGGATTGTATGAAATAAAAAGACAAATAAATTAGGTAGTGTAATCTAGCAACACTGTGTATAGAGCAACAGAAAGATCAAGGGAAATAATGTAACCCACATCATACAGATATTACATTATCAGCCAGAGTATGGAGACTACAACCAACCAATGACATTCAACAGAGCACAGAATTGTGTGTTGAAATGAAGTAGAGGCTAAATCATGTTTAGTATTGGTCTTGTATCTAAATTACCAAAGTCATGGTCTTGTTTTACCAATGCCATAAATTTTACGCTTGTGCAGTGATTTCACTCACTTGTGTGGTGTCATCAATATTTGGCTCAGCTGACCTCATTATTTAGTTCATTAGACATTATATAACAAACTCATTTTGATTATTATAATAACAAAGTCACGTGAACTGCAAGTGTATTGGTTTTGTATAGTCAGAGAACAGTGTGTTGCAAGTTTGTGTTTGTTTTCTCTGATTTTACTAGCATTATGGGATTTTCATCAACTTGATAGTTATTAGTGGTTCAACTATGCTTAACAAAAAAAAAAAACCCTCCGTATTCTTTGCATACAGTTGGAGAAAGCCCATCAAGCAGAGTTACATGACACAACATCAAATACGTTTTTCTCAAAATGTTAGTTTCTGACAATTAGTCGTGACTATGTCTTTTATTTTGTGGTTGGATTTCTACCAAATTACACATCTGTAATGTTTGATGGATAAGAAAATTCATACAATGGATTTTAGTGTTAATTTTTATAGTGAAAAAAGGAGAATATCAAAATTAGTGCAACATTTTCAAATGTTATTCATGGAAAAGCAAAAACAGTTATATTATAAAGTCATTGTGAGATCTGAGATATTATGTTAAAAACTGCATAATTTTCATGCAATCCCAAGAAAACTTGTGGAAGCCTAGCTCCTTTGAATATTGGTGCCAGTATAGGTAAAATCCTATATGGCAGTGTTGCCATGACAACCATAGTATAAACTAAACTTTTTCAGTAATGTCATCCCAATTTGATTAATTGAGTTCAGATATTTATAAAAGTTTAAAAACATATTACTTCAGAGGAAAGAAAAAAATCATGCTCAAGACTTGCTTGTCAAATTCTGACGTGATGAATGCCAACATTGATAAATTTAGAAATTTCAAGTTTCTTGTTGATATTGCGAGACCTGCAATATTATGTCATAATAACATGTTTATTGCCTATACTTTTGCTTCTAAATCCATTGCTTCTCATGGGATGCCATGAATGAGAATTTCAAATTATGAAAATTGAAATGATGCCATACCATCAAACTACCACACATCATTCAAAGTACTGAAAATATGTGATCTGACAGGTAATAAATAGTCAATTTAACAAAGTGATGTCAATATAAAGACTGACAAATACAGTCAGTTAGTTTACTTACCCAGAATGGTAACACTAACAGTTGTAGTGAAAGTCAGTTTTGTGACAGGTGCTTGATCTTCCACTTCCACTATCAGCTGATAGTTAGCAGTGGTCTCTCTGTCCAACGCCACACTGTTTGTGATAATTCCAGCAGTATCAACAGCAAACACGCTGGTGGGACCTGAGGCTGAGGAAGAAAAAAGATGTTAACTAACAACTATAGGGTAATTGTGAGCTTTAGCCCCCCCCATTTTACTGCACATCCATCCGGTATTCCAAAATGTAAACCCACTCCCTCCACTGCAAGATCCTGCTAGCCCATTGGCTAGCTAACTGTTTGTCGTCCCCAACTTTGGATATTACTTTGTTTTTTATTGCTTAATTGCAGTTACTAATTGATTAAAAATCATACACCTGTGAATGCCCTTGTGCATATCTAGCAAAAAAAGAAAGTGAAAGAAAGTTTTCAAAAGTAATCTTGAAACTGAAACTAGTTACTCAAACAGCATTTCATTTCTCACCCAGCAGGACCATGTTAGAAAGGACTCTTGAAATTATCATAAGTAGTACAAAGTTATCACTGGGAAGCTTTATTCTTACTAATAATAGAAATCAAGACTTGAAACATTCATTACAAGATGAATTGAGCTTTGTAGTGTAGTGCCTGAAAAATGTGTCTATGAACTGATGAAATGCATGAAAAAAGTGCATATGAACTGAACTTTTCACAGTCAAAATACTGTACACTGGTTTTAAACACGTTTGATACTGCAAAATCTTCTTACTGATTGTATATTTCAAAGCATTATTCAGATTGGCAGGGTCATCATCGTCATCAGTGCAGGCCAATGTAGCAACAGCTGTGCCTGTGGGCACAGATTCCAGTACTGAGACTGAGTACACACTTGAACTACAGCTAGGACTGTTGTCATTCACATCTGTGATGCTCACTGAGGACAGACCATAGATGAAAGTATTTAGTATATCACAATTTCTGA
This sequence comes from Peronia verruculata, assembly GCA_038406235.1. Taxonomy (NCBI): domain Eukaryota; kingdom Metazoa; phylum Mollusca; class Gastropoda; order Systellommatophora; family Onchidiidae; genus Peronia; species Peronia verruculata. The sequence goes on from JBCAUA010043357.1 coordinate 4,602, forward strand.
CAAATAAACAGGAGTGGTTGCTCTTGAATTTAGAAATGAAAGACATGAAAATCAATGACATAATAAATTTATTAAAATCCTCTTGCACTCCATTATGAAGGCCATTTATTGATAAAAGAAATAACTCAAATCCAATAAAAACAGAGCTTTAATTATTTTTACAATTTAAATTCAAGATGGATAAAGACAAAAGAAGAATTCCTTCCAATATAAAAATTTTTAGTCTGAAAATAGGGCTATGCTTGGGAGAGGCAAATGTTTATTGTGAATAAAACCATAGTGAAAACCATTCTGATGCACTTTTCAGCAGTTCATAAAATTGTATCTGCCAAACTAAACTCATCATATAATTCCTGCCTGCTCATACTTTTATGCATTACTGAACATGAGATGCAGAATTAGCAAGTATTGTATGAACAGATATCTGACTTTACTCACTATCATATAAATTCCATAAAGTGTACATCCATCACAATATTTGTATTAAAGTACACAACAATAGAGACACAAAAATGAACATTTGACAATAAACAGGGACAGAATACTTGCAAATGAATAAAAAGATTTTCTCAAGCAACAAAGTCAAACAATGACATACTAAACATGAATCAATGCCTCTCTAAAATCATATTCATACAGTTACTGAGATAATCTATGTACATCTGGTCTCATATTCTACTGATTACCTGTTAAGGACAGACTTCCAGTTCTGGGGACTGTGCCTTTGTCAGTCGCATAAACTGTCAGTGTATACAAAGGAGTTGTCTCTCTATCCAAAGCACTTGATACAGTTATCTCTCCAGTATCAGAATCAATAAAGAATGGACCTGATGAACAAAAGTGTTGCTTGATTTCATGTAAGGTTGTTTACATACCATATAATGATGACTAAGGTGATCTTTCAAAGAGACATCAAAGGAGAAGACATAGGGGCAGGTAAAAGTAAAAGGGGCAGATGAACTGAGGAATGAACCAGTAAATTCTTTACACAAAAGAGACCTTCTCACATAACAGTAAAGAATAGGGAGAGCTTGTATGGAACTTCTTTCTGTGGCATCCTCATGACACTGTACACAGTTACAGTCCAAGACCATGGCACGCTGTGTTCAAAAACATATCCATATCCTTAAAAAAGAGAAATGGTCAAAGACAGCCAGAAATGAGGAGCCAAGTGCTGTGTTTGAGGGGACATTTATTGTTTCTACAAACAAGTGAAAGAACTGAATTCCGATTATGGGTAGTGAGTTGAGAACATGACTGAATCACAATGTTTTTTTCAGATGAAATTCAGCAAGGAAAATGATTAAAAAAAATAAACTGAAGTGAACAGATGTGCTAATAATGACTGCAAATCAGTAGATTTATCTCCATAGTACAAAATTCCATTCTGAGACAACTAACCTGGATCTATGCTATAGGTAAGTTGTCCATCAGGTCCTGCATCACCATCTGAAGCAACAGCCTGATGACAAAGAAAAGTTGCAAATAATTTATAAATTATGGTTCATGAGATATATATACAAAATCAATCATGATTATCTATGTCACACTGAAATCAAATAACATGCAATGGGGCAATTTAATAGTATCCATGGTACTAACAGATATAATTGCTTCATATAGTAACTCAGTAGAGAATAAAAATGCAAAATATTTCCATCACAAATCTCAGAAGATAGATTTACACATTCTGTACCATTTTGATGATCAGAGCTCACTGATAATAGTCAATGCTTGAGCTGTCTGTACTAAAAAATATTCAACTAACATATAAATTTGTTGTTATCGTTGGCATTTTTCATTCTTGAAAGACTATGGCATTGTCCTTTGCCCAGTTTTGTCATGGGTCTTTTTCTTGTTGTTTCTTTGTCTCAGCCTGTAAAACAAGTAACTTTTCTAAGTGGGAAAGATCCTGCCTCAAAGCCTGTTTCCAATCTAGGTACCCTATGACTTTCCATAAAGTTTACTAGCAAAAAACCTATGGCCTTTGTGGATGTTTTCTTAGATATAAGTCAAACTGATATTGATGTGCGACTCAAGGTGGATGGCAAGAGTGTGCACCTTAATGTTGGTATTTTCGGGGATTAAACCAAACGTTAATCAAAGAAATTGCGTTTGTTATTTAGGATACTCAGCAAAAAGAAGCGAAAGAATGATAAAAAAAATGTCTCATTCTATCAAATGAACAATTTAGATCAAACACTCAATTTACTATTCAATTATTATTACCTTTATAAAATAACATCAATGATAATAAGATTTTTTTGGCTTCATGTGTATAGAAATGCAGATCTTTATATAACAACTTTCTGTGCCAAATTTCAGCTGGATACATTCGGCAATTTCTGCGTCCATAAGTCTTTTCTTGTTTTACAGTATAGATTTCATAACATGACAAAGGTCGTGTAAGAGTCTCTGTTTCAGCCAAGATTAATGAAGTCAACTAATTTAAACTAGTGATACCTATTGCTATAGATTGCAACATGCACTAATCTTAAGTAATGATACCTACTGTTATCAATATTGTAGTGCCAACGGCAGCATCCTCCCCAATGGTTTTTGTTTCTGTTGTTGGAGAGAAAACTGGGTCATACTCATTGACAGGTGTGACCATGATATTGTAGTTGGCAGTGGCAGTGTTGGTACCATCAGAAGCTTCTATGACCAGATTGTAGCTGTCCCTTGTCTCATAATCCAAGCCCGCATTAGTGGCCAACTCTCCTGTGTTGCTGAGGCTGAAAAACATAAGACCAGAATTATTTATTGTAAAATGACAAGGACATATATACAGCAATATCAAGTTTATCTGAAACCAAAGAAAAATACCTTTACTAATTTTCAAATTTAGAAACACAAAAAGAGGGATGGTCTATTTATTTTGTTTTCTTTCTTTATCTTTCTTGTTTCTTTCTTTCGTTTTCTGTTTACCTTTCCCTGCCTCCCTTCTTATTTCAATCCCTTCTTTCCTCCCTCCCACCTCTCTTTCTTTTTTTTCTTCATCCTTTCTTTGTTTGTTTCTTTCTCTGTTTATGTCGTTCATTCTTTTCTCACTTTCTTTGTTCACTTTTTTTATTAGCTTTCTTTTCTTCATTCTTTCTTGTTTCCTTGTGTTCTTTCTTACTTTCTTTCTCACTCAAATAAAGGTGAAAAAAGTCAAAGCTGACCCTATAATCTGTTATGAAATATGATAATTAGCATAAGCTGGGCATTTATTTGTTTTGTTCATCATCTTTTTTCATTTTTTTGTTTTTCTTCTTCCTGTATTTTTCTCTTCTTGAAATATTTATAAATGTCTCTTTAAGATCTTGTTCTGCTTCCAGTCATAAAATTCTGAAAGTTGAAAAGCAGACACTCCTGTAGCTGTGTGCTGAAGCAGTCTATGATAGAAATAGAGTTCATTGGCTGGTGATTCTATTTCTGTTTGTTTTTTTTTCTATTTATATTTCACTGATTTGAAAAAATCCTGAGAAAATAATATGGGAACTAAATCTGACTCTACATGCTGTAAGGTGAAGAATCCTGTGTAAGATTTGAAATAGAGAAAAGGTTCACTGTTTTTTGTTATACCTCCATTCCCCTGCAGGATCTCCACTGAGAATGGAGAAGGTGATAGTGCTGAAAGCAGGTGATCCGTCACCATCTGTCGCAGTTACAGGTGTCACGGTGGTTCCTGCAGCTGCATTCTCCAGAACTGAGGCTGAGTAGATCGCTGGGTTAAATACAGGCCTGGACAGGAATAAATGTAGCACAACTACATGATTAAGTCAAAGAGAACTTTACTGAAAACACCTGATTATACGGTTCACAGAGTCAAAAGTGTTAAGTTTGAAAGTTAACATTTCAAAACAAAGAAGGAGCTAAGTAATTTTTTCCATGAAAGTTAAACATAATCATTTCCTTTTCACTGATGTTAGTAATCCTTGGATGACAAATCTGACATTAGACTCAATTTATTCTGGCATGATAATAATCAAATAAAAAAAGTGCTTTCATTTGATATGAATAATTATGTTTCACATGGAAACAAAAAATTTATACCCTAGAAAAATATTCTCCATGCATAAAGATCACAAAATAATTATTTTGACACAGTTTTTCCTCCTACTAACAACTAGATCTACATCACACAGGCACGGAGAGAACAAACATAATCAAGCCAATCTCTGCCTCAGATAATCTCTTACATGTCAGTAGTATTTTATGCACATTGGTACCACTGCATAGAACAAAACAAATGTCAATGAATTACTATGCTGTCCTCATGTTCCTATCTCATAGATGACAGCATTTGTGAGTATTTGAAAACAATAACAGACCTCTAGTCTACAAATTGTAATAAAAAATTTGCATAAAAATATAGATATTAAATAATGTATTTGAAAAAAAAAATCTCCTTCGACCTCCTTCTATTTTCAACATGCAGTAATAATAAACATGTTCATTATAAATCTACTCCAGTTAAAATTCTTTTTCGATTCTAGAAAAAATAAATCAGTCAAAATGGAAAAATAGCACTGTGACCCTTCTGTAGCATAACAGGAGGATAAAAACTATTAATTTTTATTCCAAATTCTGGTGAACAATTACTTTGAACCAATCAAACAATAACCTTCTACAGGTTTTTATTAGAGATTTTTTATGATCTAATCAATTTTTACTCTGTCTTCGAATGAAACTAAATACATGTAATGTAGTTGAATGCACAGCATAAAAGAAAAGGGACCTCACTTACACCTCATCATTGACATCTGTAATAGTAACAGTGATTGTCTGACAAACGCTGCGGATTGTAGGATTAGCAGAGTCCTCGGCACATACATCCATATTGTAGGTCCCACTCCCAGTTTCATAGTCAGGAGCACTGGTCTTCAGGGTGATTTCCCCTGTGTCTGTGTTAGAAAAGCAGTATATTATGAAAAACATCTCATATCAACAGTAAGACACCCCAGCAGCGAATTGTTCTACCTGCAACAAGTTTATGATGTAGATAGGACAACATAATTCTGGCAGGACAAGTTTTTTTCAAAAAGACTAAATTTCATCAGATAAAAAATGACATCGGTGACCACATTTGAAACTGGTTTGTTTCACACAAAGGAATATGGAGGAAGTTACTTCTCTTTGACTCTTGGCTCTTCTGATGACCATATTGGTCTTGATTTTGTTTTTTTCTTTATGTATACATGTAGTTTAGTGGTGACTGCAATTCAGATTCGTTATATATATATCTTTCAACTTTCTGGTGTAGGTTATCTTGATACTGCAAATCAGTGTCAACTTCTAGTGTCTCCACAGTATCCCAAAATGCTAAAAACATATGAATCAGTATCAAATTTCTAAGATTACAGCTTGCCAAGTGTTCAAGAAGCACTTTAAAAATTTGAGAAAAGCTATAAAAATGTTAACACATGTTATCTATTTGTGGAATTTTCATACGCATGGCTTTCAGACCTGTTGGGACCTCCCACACATTTAGTCTTTCTGCAGGTGACATATCAACCCTATGATCAACTTTAAGTGCATTAAAACATCTTGGCCATGAAAGTCAGCAAGAAAGAAAAAAACACAGATTTGAGCTGATTCTCTCACCTGCTGTGATATCAAAGTAGGTTGTGTCTGAGAGCGAGAATGTAATGATGTCTGTGGGGCCATCATTGCTGTTGGCTGTTGCTGTATACAGCACTGTGCTGCTGGCTGAGTCAGTTTCTGACACTGTGAAGGCAAAGCTGCCAGACATCGTTGGATCATTATCATTCAGGTCAAGTATCTGTAAGCTGACGGTCACTGTAGTGCTCAATGCGGGACCTCCATCATCCTCAACCTGTTGAGTGGATATGACAAATGATATGAGCAAATTTAAAATGACACTCAGACTGATCCAAGGGGAAAGTTGTATTCACTGAGATAAAAATGTAAAGTACATGCACTAAACATTATACAATACAGCATATCTAATCCACATCTAAGAATATGATATAAATCTATAGTTAAACATTTCACAATATTAGAATAATTTCCCATTGATTATTTTCAGCATTTCCTGCTGAATTTGAAGCATAAACTGATCGCAAATATACCATGAACAAATTGCAACATATAGAATGAGCTGATGGTTTTTAAGTATATTATTATATGCCTCTTATAAATTAGACTACCCGTCTCAGTTGCAATGATTTCTTATGAAACTCTTTGTGTAATCCTGATTTGATCTATACTTTTATCATGAAACAGTTAACTTACTATTTTTCACAGTGGACACAAATTGTATGAAAACTGAAGGAATAATAGATGAATAGCAAGCATGAATATTGTAATCCATTTAACTCTGGCTCATCATTCAGTACAGGCAGATTATGTTTGCAATAAAAGCACACGATGAAAATACATAGAAAACAAGCACACAATGAAAATGGAAAGCACGAAGATTATAGTTAATGCGATAATTAATAGCAGAAGTACCTGAATGATAATAGTATGAGCAGTGCTGGACTCATAATCCAAGGGTGTAGCGACAGTGAGGACACCAGCAGCTGAGACTGATGGGGAGATAGTGTTGGGACTGGTGCTGAAGAATATATTGAAATCAACAAAGTTAAGAAACCCTGACATTGCATCATCATGTCCTCAAAAATACCTAATCAACAATATCTTCTGGTGGCAGAGTACCAGATGATGATGATGTCAATCTGAAATGCTAGGCATGGTAGAGAATCTGTATTCATTGCAGAGGTTTCAAGGCATCTAATTGGACCCACGTGTTGATAAGATGAATGAGGAAGAAGTAACAGAAAGTGGCACATCAAACATTCTTCAACCATTCTGTTCTTTCACAATATTTGTGAATATTATCATTACTTTATGATAATGATACTGATATCCCATGGTATCTGTGAGCTTAAAAACTATCAGACAGTATCATTGAAATAAAAAAAGACACAAACAGAATTGTGTATTAGTCAGGATTGTTTTGATTTAAATCAAACCGATTTTTTTTTTATTTAAGTCAAATGGTTTTTTTCTAAAAAAAAATTTTGATTTAAATCAACTTTTGATTTTTTCATTTTTATGTAAAAATTGCTTTTTTTTGTGGACTTCAATTTGATTTTAGAATATTAATGGCATTTACACAGCTAAAACACTTTTATTGTTATATACAAGGTGTCTCACAATAATGTATGGGATTCTATACATTCTTCAATTCATTACTACATGTGTTTGTTAAATTTATTGATTTTGATTTGTCTCAATTGATATATATAAGAAAAAGAG
>JBCAUA010043368.1:0-11870 GCA_038406235.1 Peronia verruculata
CAGTTCTATTTTAAATTGTCTTACTATTGCTAATAAACAATACTTTCAATAAAAACACTGTTTCTGCTGATTATTTTAAGAAAACTTTATTCTCTGTTTTTATTGATATATCGTACTGTACAAAATCTCTACCAGTGGCGGTAATTTTTAGGTAGTCAGCCGGGCAAGGGGTGCCGTAAATCGAGTTCGCCAGACACCATTTTTAGGGGCCATTGGCCAGTTGGTGAACGTTAAATGTCGCCTGTGGATATGTCTCATTTTGCCCTGAAACCCTTCATTTCTTTTCTTTTTTTTTTATACAGCCCACTGACTTCCAGTAGAAATCCATGCACATTCATATTCTATTCATATCTACTTGCTCATGATATCAACATTTGTACTTCAATTATACTACAGTCTTCCGGCTAAATGTATGATGTAACAACACCATACTATAATCAATATCACACTGTCACAATAATGCTAGTACCGTACTTCCATCATTACACTACATCCATAAGCTCTGATAACACAATGTATTATATACATATACCAACATTCACTGCAGCTAAGATACCCTCTTGAGCAGAAGTACAGTTCATTTGCAGAAAACACATACTCTTCCGAGAAAACAAAACACACACACACACAAAAAAAAAAAAACTACAATAACAACAGAACTCAAAAATCTTATGTGAGGAGAAAGCAGAATTGGAAACTGGTTTTGTAAATATGAGAAGCAAAAAGAGACAAAAAAAAAACAAAACAAAAAAAAAAAAAAAAAAGAAAAACTTCAATAACACCAAATGAGCTAAAAATGATTCAAGTTGAGAGTACAAGGTTCAACAAATGCATCGTAAAACTTATCAATACATGTACCTACATGCATGTACACTAATTATATACACAAACATAACAATGACCTTCATTGGAATATGGTAAAATGACCCAAACAGCACATTTAGTAGGCCTACTTTCTTTTCTGGTATTTTCATACCTATATCTATCAGAATTCATTTTACTTTTTTCCTTCTTTATACTTAAAGATATGCATCTGATTTGTAAGCAAAAGCAAAATCACAAAATACGGAGCATGTACTTAATTTTGTTCACAGCTATTATAATAATAATCATCAATGAATGAAAAACTAAACAGATGCCTCAATGAATAAATTATTTAAAATTTGAGAGAAAAAAAAAAAAAAGAAGACAAGAGCCAAATTTGTAATAACACCTATGAATCACAGTGTAATGCATGCACAACACATTCAGTACGGGCACAAAGAAGAAAAAAAATCACTGGGGCAAACAGAGGCTTAGGAACAGAAGATTATATGGGAAATCAATATATGAAAGATGGGGTTTGATCCTAACAGTAACACATCAGAAGAAAAGAGGATTCTGCGGAAAAATGTCACTTTTTGTGACCCACTGTGTTGAAGTCAAAAAGCCAGAGACATGACAATTCTGTATGACCACATTGTACATCTAAGCTCTCTATCACTAAGGGGAATGAACTTCAGAAGGCTGAACTGAACATTATTGATGATCCACAGGTCATTTGGAAACAGTGCATGAAAATGACATATTACTCTAAAAATGCCAGAAGATTCACAAAATGACAAGTTCCTCAAAGCCATATTAGCTCTCCTTCAGCTGAATTCAAAGAAGGAGCATATGGTATCTCAGGCCACAGGTGTGCTTATTAGGTCACGAGCAAAAGCTTTATGATTTCCAAAACTATGCATAGGTACAAGTGCTAATAATGTGATGATAAAGAATTTAAACAAATGTGTGTAGGTACACGTATAAGTCTGTGGTAAAATCAAAGGATGCTCTATTTCATTTCTCAATATGATCTTTCTGACTGACAAATAGAACGGAATAATCAAGCAATAAGAAAAATATAAATATTCTTGTATGGTAAAGACAGAAAGATAAGACGGCCTAAAAATTAAAACATCACAGAAACCCTATAAACACCGAACAACAACAGTTCAAACTAATGACCACAACAGCCCCAAACAGATCTATCACACCATCACAAAGGCCAGTACTGTATCAATCACTGCATTATTTGACAGAAACATACACCAGGCACATATCACTAAAAAAAAAAAAAGAGAGAAAGAGTCCTCACGGATAAATATATCAGAGACAAAGTTGCACTAATCACTGTTACTCTCCAACTGTGAACAGCATACAATCACAAACACAGAAGCAATTTGGCATGATGTCAAACTACAAGTGCATCTGAAATAAAGCGACTTAACTTCTGATATTATCTGTATCTTCAAAGTCAACTGAATTCAGATCTGCAAGACTGAAATAGATGTTGCATTGTCTTGGTTCTTTTCGAAGAAATTCTTCCATAAAATAGTAGCTTACAATAACTCCTTCATCTGTTTACTGATAAAGAGTGTCTAAATGCTAACAAAAAGTTGCAACAGTCTATTGTTATGCTAACAAATTATGTAGTCCATCTATAGCTGACTTTTCATTTTATGTCTAGAACACTCTTCATTGTGTTATCTGATGGATCAGGCCAGGTTTTAAGGGAAAAGAGAACCCGTATAAAGAACAACTGCTTAAGATGTGACAGCAATATATGTGAATTTTTTTGTGATCATATGGTTAGGTGGGTATCTTAAACTTGCAACAAGGGCAAAAATTTAGTTTCTTACTCACTCGTATTATAGAAGTTTTGAATCTAGGGCCCAATATTTATCGAGTGCCGCGGTTATTCCTCCAGCTGATTTACATAATGTAGGTAGGAGTTAATCTTAAAAATGAAGTGTATCAGGCCACAAGATCTCTTGTCACCAACTGGTAAAACAAATACATGCATTATGTCATAATTTTAATCTTTCATGTCATATAAACTGATGGAGTTGATCGGAAATATAAATGCACTGTATACATTATTGCTCATTGTCCTATCCATACAGCTTTACATATCTGCAAAAACTGCAAAGAAAACAAAAGCAATTTTGCACATAATTATGACTGGTAGCTGAAATCTAAAGTGTGATTGCCAAATCCTATTTCTGCTGGCAAAACAATAATTAATGGTTTCATAGTTGGTCTGGAAATTAAAGGTCCCACAATCTCTTTAAAAGTACGCTCAAACTAAGGAATGTAGTTTTATTTTGATCCATAGTAGAAATAATTAACCTCAGCATGGACAGGAGTGCTATTTTCTTTCACGATGAATCCAGTGCCATTGTGGACTTGCTGAGAGTAATTAACCAATAGCTTTACAGACACTGTTCTTGTTCTCTTTCTTCTAAGACGGGAGTTGCCAACCTGCAGTTCCCAGTCATATTTTCTATTATTCTGTTCCTGTGCCCCTTGTAAAGAGATGTGGTCCATTAATTATATTTGTTTACTGCTTGTTTTGTAACTGACATCCCCTTTCCTTGGCAGAACTGTTGCGTCAAATCATGTGAAACAACTCAGAAAATACATGGTATGCACTAAATGATTATCGTGTTTATGGGCACTGTCAACACTTTATGTCATATACGATACATATGATAATCTGTGTTCTCTTATTTGCTTTTAAAGATTTCATAGTTATTTTTCCATAAATCACATGCTTTCTGAGTTCAGCTTTGAAACTTTCAGCTGAAACTGCAAAAAGCTGAGGATTTGAAAGGAGAATTACAGACATTTTCCTCTTGATGTGTTACACTACTCCAGTTGTTATTTTTCACTAAGTACATGTGCTCTCACTAAAACATGCCCACTTATATTTTAAAGTTTCCAGTTTCTAGAATTCAGTGTTTGCAAAAGAGATATCCGACAAAAAGATGAAGCTGACTGAGGAACTATGATCAGACTGAAATAACTAAAATATGACCAGGGGCACTTTACTTACACACTCTGACCCATCTATTGCAACAATTCTACATGTGTGTGTACACATGCTTAGAGGGATGAAAAATATAATTTAAATGCTTGCTACAAAGTAATGATTTTATTTTAGATACATGTATTTAGCACAAAACATACCATGAAAAAAGAAAAAGGAATAGAAAAAAAAAAAGTGTTACTCAACAGTTTTCATCATTAGTACTGAGGGAAGAAATGAACTCAGCAACACTATTGAATTGGATTACTATCCGAGTCAGATGAGTTTTAGTGAGATCATCTAAGCTGTTGACACTGAACAGCTTTCATGCCAAATCCTGACTTGTACGTCTAGAATATTCTTCATGACTATCTAGTTTCTACTGAGTGGTCACCTCTCATCTTGCCTCTTCAAACTAAAGGATGAAATATTGAAAACAGGGTCACACTCCTTAAATGCCTTAAAATTCAAGGACTTTTCAAAGACAACAAGTGTTCATGAAGACAAATATTTTCAAACGGGTATAGATGTTTACATGTGTGTAATGATAATATATGAAAAACAGATGGCATTGCAGATCTTATGCTGGATCTGTGCTCTCACTGATGCTGACACTCACTCTGCACAACACACAAGTACATGTAATTAAAAGGTTAGATGAGAGTCTGTCTGTGTTTAGAGGCAAACCCATTCAGCTCACTGGGTGACTGATTGAAAAAAAAAAAAAAAAACTCTTCAGGCATCTCACAATTACTCTTTCACTAATGAATATAACTGAAAATTCAAGCTGGGATGTAAAATTTCATGTAAAAGGCATGAACTGTGCATAGTTATTTATTTTTATCATTATTGTCTTTTCTAATGTGTGTGTGACTCGATGGTGTTGCAGCACTTGCACTGGGTATACCGATTAAATTACATTACTGTCACAATTTCTATAAAGTATAAATAAAGAATGACCATAGTCTGACAGGCACAGATCTACATGAGAAAAAACTGGAAAATTGCATGTTCTAAATCTACTCATCTTTCTGTTAATTAGAGAGGGTAAGGAGAGATTTTGGTAAAACTCATTTAAAAAGCAGCTGGCTTTTACACTTTACAATTCATTAAATTTCACTGCAACTGGATCTAGATATGACTCAATTTGTTACTTGCTCACCTGCATCAAAACAAACTTTTTTTTTCCTCTTAATATAATATGTAGACGATATACATGTATTTTCGTGTAGGTCTAGATCTAGATAACTGAGACAACCTCCAGCACGAGGTTGAAAGACGTATATAGAACGTATCTCAGCGGAATGCTGGACTGAAGGTCTCGACGGGATCTCAGTCAGTAGGCCCACTGACTTGATCTTGATCATTTTCTCTTTTTGTTCGTATAGCCACTCATGATAGGATTGTAAAGCGATAGCCTTTTACAGTCAACAAATAGCATACGACCAATATGATTCGAGATCCTAGCATAAGTCGATGTTGCTGTTACCCATTTGTATCTCCATTCCAGGCATGCGCACAAGGCAATAGTACTTTTGTTTTTCCTTTCTTCGTTCCACTAATGTATCAAACCACCAGCAGCCATCAAGACGGTTCTGACCATCAGAAAGTTCATTTTTTCCACTTAAATACAAAGTCTAAAATTTCTGGACTAATAATTTGATCTAATTCCCCGCGATATCCATCAGAATTATGACTAAAACTGGCGCCGTCAAACTGCGCTGGACCTGCAGGCCTGCCTAGGCTAGATCCACAGTGAATGAAACAAAGAAAATTAGGCCTATTGACATCCGGGCATCCGTGATAGGAAAGAATTTTTTCTCAAAATTCAAGCACTTTCAAGGACCTTACGGACCCTGTGAAAATCAATATCTCATGCATTTCTCTGACAAAAAGAAGGATAAAAAAAATTCAACTCATTCATTCAGCACAACTTTTCAAGACAAACTGCTTTTTGTTTATCTGTTTGCTGGTATTCTTTGTGATATTTAGAAAAATAATACAGTTAATTGTTATTGGGCTATCACTAGTGCTAACATTTAATTCATTTTTTCTAATAATGGTAAATGTTTTCTATAGCAGCCACATTTCTTCCCTTTGCTGAAACACAAGATCTGTTGAATAAACTTAGTAAATAGGACAAAAGAAAGAATTAAATGTATTTTTCGCTTCAAGTATATAGGCTACCTTAATGGGAACATGTCTGAAAAATTAAAGATATAAAAAAGTGTTTTTTCTTATTGCAACAACTTTTCACGTTTTTCTCCGACTAATATTTCAAATAAAAGAGGAAATCATTTTTGCCTTCTTTGCAATGGTCGTTTGACACGTCGCTTGCTTGGCAAAGGGAAGCAAAGGGACTCGTGAAAAAAACAATCCCTACTACTTTAAAGCTATGTTTGTCCTATGCTTTGATGACCTGGTCAACTGCTGGGTTTTCAGGCTACACCAGAATTTCAGACCCTGACACATGTATCACATCCGCATTTTCAAGCAGGTTTATCCCCATATCAGATGCATGATTTCACTCCTACTCAAACAACAAGACCAGATGGTAGACTACAGTCAAATAATACACTGACTACTATAACAAGCCCAGATAAGTAAACGCTTAAATAAGTAAAAACATTCTTAGTCAAATGTGCAAACAATAAAAAGGTTGTCTTCAGGTAACAAATAATCAATCCTCATCTTCTTGCTTCATGTAATTTTATTATCTTCCTTTCTTTTAAAAGCATAAAGAAAAAATATATTGCAATGTTAGTTAGCAAATCTAAGCAAATGAAGTTTTCTTTGTTTGAATTTTCAGTTCTTGTGACTTTGAAGTAGCAGGTTTGCCATATTACAAAACAAGCAACCATGAAAGAATGAAAAAAAAACATCACACACAAACAAAAAATTCAGCAGAAAATAATAGGAAATTCATCAACTCTTATTGAAAAGGAATTCTTTAACTGGCCAAAACAATGCCCAGTGGTAAATCATCATATATATATATGTATTCAATTCCAGAATAATACAATGCTACAAAATCAAAGCTAATGATACAAACTAATTCAGCAGTCAGAAATAACCCATGTTGATAACACAACTGTGTTGGCTTTGTGACAAGACAGGTAAAAGAACTACATAAAAGTGCTGATTAATACAACTGCAATTTTCGGTAGATAACAGAACAAGACTGCACACTTAAGATCTACTTGATGTGATGTGGGATTTTCTTCAACTGTCAGTATCATATCTGGAATCTTTAAACAACAAAACAAAAGTATAAAGGGGAAAAAAGGCCTATGAAATGACAACAAAATACAAACCAGGAAAAAAAGAACAACAACATTGAATGGGATTCAAAATATTAACACCAATTCAATACATTTACAAATTCAAAACACAAAACAAAGGTAACATGGCAACAAGTAAAATCATTACATGTACTTAAATACAGTTGTGCTAATATTTACAAATGCCAAGGTGAAAGGTGTTAAAAATTTTTCTCCCATGCATTCACAGTGTGAATTTCACACGCAAGAAAAACAACAACAAAAACACAGAGAGAAAAACAAAGAGACACACATATACCAACAAAAACAACATGTCCATCCCATCTCCAATAATATCTATCATTCAGGCAACAAAGTCACATACAATATCACTTGTTTTGATATTGTCCCCAGCTATTTTTATCAAGGTAACTCATGAAAAAATGAAATATTAAATCGGTTAGCCTCTTGAAATGAAAAACTAGAATCAATGTTTCACACAGCTGAGTGTGAGATATTACCTATCGGTATCAGTTTTAGCAGTGCATTACAGAGCGAACATGAACAAATGCATGCAGTGTCATTTGGTGGCAGCAATAGTCACAATTTGCCAAGCCATAGTAATAGTGAATGCATGGCATTGCTAATCAAGACTCTCAGTCATTTCAGACCTCTATGTGGTCTTGTCATCAGAGAGATAGAATTAGATGCTTAAGTTACATAAACTGTACCAAATCTTTCAAAGAACAAAAATAACTATCCTCTACAATTAATTCTAACACCCTGCAATGTTCTTAGAACCAATATCTGTCAGTGTATTGAACGAAATATCCATTAATTTTAAAACAAGAACAGTAGCTAATTTATAGCTCATCTTTGCTGCTGGACAGTTATGCAATGGAAAAAAAAAAAAAAACCACTGCAAACCCAACCTAAAGTAGATGCAAGAGGGCTTTTCCACAAACTAACAAATGTCTAGGTTTTAACATAAACAAAGCAAACATATAATTCTAAAATTAGAAACATAAAAGATAATAATTTTTTGAATTCAAATTTCCATTTTTGACATAAAGAAGCAGAAAGAGAAAAAAGAAAACCCAACAGATTGAGCAGGAAGAACAGCACTCTTTTTTTTTTCTATAAATGTCAAAAAAGAGTGTGACATGTATCTCTGCTTTTAGAAACAGTGCATACCAAGACGCAGAGCTTCATATCCTTTCCTCTCATTTCCCCGTGAACTTCATCATACATCACTTGGTAAATTCGTTGTTGACATAATCTGCACAGCACATACATTGCAAATCTGACCTCAAAGAAAGAGACAATGTCCCTCAAAGAAAGTGACAATGCCCTGCTTCCTGACTAAAATCATTTAGTTAGATGATAACCTATAGTTCTGTTCAGAATTGTCACCTATAATATGACTATTGGCCAATAACTGTTTTGACTGATGACGCTGCTAACCCAAAATTCCCCAGGAAAGGAACATACAATTTTTTGATGTTTTTGCATAATGAAAGGGAAAAGCATATCATAAATTAACAATGTTAATTCCAGTGGTTATGATTCTGTAAACATTGGAAAGAACTGAAATTGACAGTGGATGTAAATTCTCTAAATGAAGGACAAAGAGAAATTGAGTGATTCTTGCTATGATGGTATCTCAGTCATTTATTGTGATAATGAATACCCAAAATTTGTAATTACACATGAAATCGAGGTAATTAATGATTTAATGAGAATGTCAACAAGGTTCAACAAAGTAGTAATTAGTAAAGATAAATACACACACTCACAAAAAACAACAACAAATAAGCAAGATGCATATTATTGTGTACACTGTTTTACTGAGCACTTCAAAGAGCAATCTGTGATGATCTGGTATACAAATACTAGCACTCAAGTACATCAAACTCAGCAAGTCATATTTCCTGTACATGTTACTACAAATGGACAAAATCCAAGGTTAAAAAAGAAAAGATCAGATTACAGTTATACAGCAGAGATACCACCAACCTCTGGGTGAATAGCAAATTATATGCTATATCATAAAGAGAACTTTTAATGGGGCATATGCATTTCTTAATCTAAGATATTGTGAAATAGTCTTTCACTCATCCTTACTTTTTGCTTTTCGAGTGGATAGTCTTCACAGTATATAAATGTGTTTTTGATCTTTCTGTCATTAATTCATATTTCTAATTTCCTCAAATGCTAACACTTAATGCTGTCTGCTTTATGTTTGTAAACAATGTTAGCCTGAAGCCATGGAGGAATGTCCTTGTTTTAAAAGCAACAGTTAATCATCACACTTCAATATTTCATTTGTGAAAGATGCATTTTGAAATATTAATGGATGGAGAGACAAGACACACTAATTGTTGTATCAAAGCCAAGGTTGATAATTTGCAAGTCTGCACTCAAACTAACATAATAGAACTAATTACGCATGCATTTGTGCAAGCAAAGACACAGCAAACATAGAGCAAAAACAGATGTTCTTTCAACATTTCTTCATTGAGACAGGAAATAGTTTTTAACAATGCCATCTGTTGGAAGATATAAGGGCCTGGTTCACAAATAAGGAGTAACATTGTCGTAACGAGCCAAATTGGCTTTATGGGGTTGTACTTGTAGTGCTCATCCATCCACATTATACTACTGTTCTTTGGTGGGAATAACTTCTCGCGCACAGAGTCACTGAGGATTTTTTAGACACTCTACACCAATTTCTCTAAGCCACTACAGAGCGCACTGATATACGGGACACCAACCCCTTCCTCTCAAAAATAACAACAGAGGAAAAAAGGAAAATAAAATAAGGCACATTAATTTTCTGCCCTCTGCTGTCATTCAACTGCAAGCAAACTGTCACTGTCTTTGAACAATTAGAGATTCGAAATTTGGATCAGAGGCAGTCACACAGAGCTAACAGCGACACACTTTCGACATGTTTCTTTTAAATGAAGGTTCAAAAGACAAGTTCAGAAACACACACCTCATATTCCAGGAAGAAAGATTGCATCACAGATCTTCGTCCATACACCACATACACTCCCATCACATTTCACTTTCGGCTGAACTTTAAAATTCTTGGCCAACTCTATACAAAATACATTTTACAGACAGTATGGGTTTTGACAATGAAAGTAGAGATCTAAAGCAAAACAAGTAATGATATATATAACCAAAAATGACAAAACCAGCTGTGTCAAATGTAGCATTTTTCAGCCACACTCCAACATTATTTCAAGCAAATCACATGACAATGAATATGTTATGTACATGCTTCCTTATTTTTTTTTAATTTTTATGTGAGTGAAGGTTCTCCACACTTTAAAAAAAAAAAAAAAAGATGGGATGACATGGAAAGGTGGGGAAGATTTAACCAAAAAAAAAAAAAAAAGGTGTATATATATGCCAATATTACACTGCATATTACATTATATGTCATTGCAACAGTTTAGCTCAGCTATTACTTGAAGCACTGAGCACATCTTACTCTGAGACGGGCCAGTTAAACATAATATCTCCTTCTTTTTTAATAGAAAAAAAAAAAAACCCCCTTAAATAATGGGGAGTAATGGAATAAGAGAGTTATAAGATAATGGGAAATTTTATTGGTAAAACAAATAAGGATGGGTAAAGGAATTTTTAAATAAAACAATCAAAACCATGATCTAGAAACAATTGTAACTGTTGTAATATCAAAAAGCAAAAGCAAGCATTCTGCTTTCCTTTGATTGCTGGCTGCAAGATCAGTGAAAAAAAAACAAAAAACCTCACTTTTGCAAAATTTCTTTGCACTTAAAAGGTAGAAGCATGACAGACACCAAAGTGCATGACCCATCAGAAAGGAATTGCAGAGAGTCAAAAGTGGGACATTCAGACAACTGGTCTCTTTCAAAATACATACAAGTGAAAAAGAGTTTGAACTGCTACTATCTGATGTTTGTATAATTTATAACTTGTACCTATGTATACACTAAAGACACCGGCTTCATGACTTGTGATTGGATGTGAGCCATGTCAAGCCCTCAAAAAGTCCATCTCCTGTTGTGGCACAAGATGGCTGTACATACCAATTACGATCCCGAATACGGGTGAGGCCTAACTTTTCTTGGACTTCATGTGGTTTCATGGCTGGTGAGGAGAAAAAAAATAATTTTTTTTTACTTTTAGTAACAACCTCGAAAAGATCTGTGGTGCTATAACCACTTATAATATTTAACACAAACATTCCTTTATTTTCGTACGTCATTCATCAATATTTCCATCAACCACGATATATTTGACATACTATCCTTGCTACCCTCGTAATGATTCTATTATTATCTCTGTTCTGATCACAAATATAGAGAGTTATCATGAGTTCTTATTCATTTAATCATTTAATCTTGTTTACGTGTATTTAACATTAAACAATACACATAAGCGCACATGATGTGTCATAGATGTTTGTGATACTTTCCATAGTCAAATGAAAAAGTGTACCTCTGTAGTGAAATGCGCAGATTTGCTATCTTAAGAACTTCAGAAAAAAAAAAATTAAAAAAAAAAAAAATAATAATAATTCTATACATAGTGTAACGACTTCAATCATTCTGTGACAAGCTCGAAAAGCACTGAAATCTGAAACGGATGACTGGTCAGTCACATATGAGCCTTTGCCAATAGGTGGGGTTTTTTTCTTATACTTTGCAAAATTGCTTCCTATGGCAACAAAAATGACATCTATGCTTTGAAACTTGAGTATGGTGTGCTCAATATGGTGATTC
>JBCAUA010043379.1:0-11870 GCA_038406235.1 Peronia verruculata
AACACAGATTTGCCCCCAGTTCGACAGGGATCAGTGGATTCAATTGTGCGCGGTCACGTGACCGGAGTGGTGACTCCTGTTCATCTAAGCTCCTTGGTTAAAGTCCAATTCTCCAAAGTTGTCTCTATGATATCGTGTACAAAATTGCTTTGAATGTGATTCTGTCCAGGGTTTTAATGTATTACGTGGAGGTTTGTTTTGGAAATACAATGGAAAAGACAATGGACTAAGAACGTGATGTCACTGTGGTGAATTATTACAAGTTGGACTTGGCGGGTTTCGCCCTTTCAGTGTAACAGAATGGTGCTAATGATTCTCTAGGGTATGGTACTTCGTTCTCTGACATAGCTTGAACGTCAGCTTCCCTTTGGGAATCAGGGCCTTTACATTCAAGCTACTCGACCTGTTTCCTCGGCCGTTACAAAACATCGATAGGTGTAATATTATTACTGGTCATGGGGGGAAAATGCAAGCACGGGAATAGAGGTGATAAGCAAGACATGGTCACAAGACACATGCAAGTTTGTCACAAAATTTTTCATGACAATTAAAACAACGGTTTACAATATAGATGACTTGGTGTCGGTAAATTGAATTTATCGGTGAATTTTGTTTTGCAAAAATTTATGAATTATTTATATAGATGTCTTGGGTCTCAAGAGGTGACAGTGGATTGAAATATTCCGTCCCTCAGATCGAACAGATTTTGCATATAATATCAGAAACCCTTTAGACTTTGTCTCATGTGTTGTATGGATGCTTTGGCAGAGAAACTTGCTAAGCTGTACCCACCCGGCAAATGTGTGCTTTTGGTATGCCAAGGTAAAAATGTCTCTAATTTGTGAATTCATCTCAGTGATTTTAAACAAGGACATGACCTCCTATATTTGTCTTAAAATACATAGCCTATCTAACGTTTGCACTGTGAAGCGTCCCGTTTTTTTCCCGATTTCCCTCCCTATTTCGAGAAAATATCCGAGCACATCATTATAATTCTGTTCAAAGAGGTCCAGTAGTGAGTGAAATGGTATAAAATGAAATATTGACTTTCACCGGATTGCACTTGGCGGAGAGCGTCTAGCATCTATTATTCATGAACTCCTGGCGGGAAATACGGCCAATTACCCATTGTCAGGAACCGACTGGAGAGAGGATATGATGTAGGGTGAAATTTGTTCTGTTGTCTTGTGATTTTTGTTTTACACGTACTTAAAGGGGAAGAAAATCAGTCAGCTAGTCATCTAGATTTCTCGTACTCTGACGATTAGTGTTTTGACTTTTGACACAAATGTCTCAGTGAAGTTTGATGTTGGCCTTTCAAGACCGACCAAGCCAGACTGAAGTATGGGCGAGTCCTTATCATGGGCAAGTGACCAAAGTGTTTCAAATCATATAGTGGACGTAGATAGACCTGCGATATATCAAACAATAAATACATAGTACAGTGTAATATGATATCCAAAGAAAAATCTGTGGTTATTTGATACAACGCACATTCAAGGCCATCCGATTTGTTTGCCTAAAAAGGAACGTAAGGACAAGATAATCCATATTATTCTATGAGAGATACAGAAGACTGAGATGAAGGAGACATGGAGACAAGGAGAAAGATTTGAAACCACATGCTTATCTGAACGTTATTATACCGGTTATGCTCGACGAGGCAGTCCTCATGCTATTATTTTTTTTCATATCCCTGCCATGACAGCACGTGAATATGGTAGTCATTCTCCAGTCTCCCGTGCCAGACCACACAGTCTTGACACAAAAGACCTCATGGTGTGGGAAGAACAAAGGATTCAAAAAGAGACAGTTTAATAAACATGTCTTCCTTTCTCTTTTGAGCTCCGACTGAGACCCTTCAGGTAACATCAGATAGGACCGGAAAAAAATGATTGATCCATATAGCTACCGTCTGGGGGTGTCTTCCTGCAGACGGTGGCCCCAAAGCAGATTTTGGAGAGGTTCCTTAGCAACGACTTGCATCACGAGTATTATTGTTGATGTTTCCGTTAGGAAAGCTGCATTTAGACATAGAAAAGTGACCTAGAGGAAGAAGATGGAAGACAGTGACTCAAGGTGAAGGTTCCTCAGTCGGTATGGCAAACACGATAAACTGCCACACGAGCATACAGTGTACTGAAGGTGGCTTATCTTGGAACTCGTTTTGTTTAGAAATTCTCCTTTTCCATCGGGTTCATAGTCAGAATTGAAAGCGTCTCCAAAGCTCAGGAAACGAGGTGAAAGTAGCTGTCGAAGATGGTATAGGCCTACACCTCAAATTGCAATGCTCGCACACTTCACCCATTATGTGTGCTGCAGTAGCCATGCATGAATTTGTATGAGAAGATTTGAGCAAAGCAGTGACATTTCCAACAAAGATGCGCCAGTCACAGACAGGGGTAACGGTCTAGTTATCGATCGATTTTATTGCAACTGTTACTGTGCATTTGTGCTCAGTATTTGTGAAGAAGGACAGTGTAGATCATTCTTACGGATACTATCAGTGAATCTCATTTGTATGTGTGTGTGTATATATATGTTTGTGTGATCTGTGAGAAAGTGGCTTGAATTTTGTTGGAGATCTCGAAGTTAAGTTCTTCTTGCGCCGGCCTGTGTTTCATAGTTTCTGTTCTTTGTTTAGTCGGTTTATGTAGAAATGTGTAAATAAGGCGACATAGAGAGCTAACAAAATGTGGACCAGGGATTAGACAACTAATATCAATGTACTGATATTGCCTTCGACTGTGGTCATTTTTTGTTTTCTCCTTTTTTTTTGTGTGTGTGTGTGTGTGTGTCCCGCTACAGATTTCAGTTGGTGAAGTTTGACTAAGTTATATCATGTAATTGTCGTATCGTTTGTGGTACTGGACTGTCTTCAGGATCATTGTCCAAGCTGTTATAATTGGAAGAGGATGCTCTAGAATTGCCAGAACTATACATATATCGATAGTAAACGCCAGTGTTCAATGCCCAGATTCAAAGTCTCTTCGGCACAAAAATTCCGTGTCTTTCGCCTGATCTTGGTATATTCAGACTTTCTTAGGCACAAAGATGCTATGTCTTTTCGCCTAATCTTTACCTGTATAGTAGCATGGCATATTATATTTACATCTTAGGGCTAGTGGGTCCCTACCCTCAAGTAAAACAAATTAATCCTCTTTTTCTGACCGGCCATCCCTTAGTCATGACATCGTATGAAGGGGACGGCAAGGTCACTAGCAGATAGAACTGTCAGCTTGGCTAGCACGCACACGGCACAAGATAGACCTAGCGCAGCAAAATCAATGCTCCCAGACATCGCTGCTGAACTCGGGGCTTTAACATAACTAGGCAGTATTATAGCCTGGTATTGTAATGCCAACTGGTAATTTTCTGTCAAACGCCGAAGCTCAAACAGTGCTTTGTTGATTTTTACTCCTAAACAGAGATCGGCGTATAGATGGCGATAGCGATATGCAGTAAGACGGATTAATATGTTTGCACCGTTGTCAGCGAGATGAGTAGTCGACTTACGCAGTGTTCTCGTCCGCCTCCTCGGCTAATATTAGATGTGAAAAGAGAATATAGGTATTATTCAAACGGCATGAGCTCTCATGTGTGAAGCCATGTGAATTCTTGGCCTCATGGGGGGAGCGGATGACACAGGATTTGTCATGAAAAACAGCAGGCGGGCGCACTTTACACTTTGTATTGCACGCCGTGTGTCGGCTGTATCCACTTTACCAGTTGTCTTGCTGGAAATCAAAGTGGCGACGATACAGGGAGCTCCAGGGGTTGGTAATTGTTTCCAGAGTGTGATCGACTATATCTTATTCGTGTTCGAGTATTTGCATCATTCTATGGATGCTGCTTTGCTTGAGGAGTTTCTGTGAAAATAGTAGTTTCATTTTGAGTAAGTGAATAGGAGTGTGTCCTATCCATAAAATAATTTTTGCCGATTCGGCTAAATACACAGTCAGTGACTATATTGATATTCTTGTGTGTGATAATAAAAGCAAGTTAGTCCATTTTTTTCTTCTTTTTTTATGGCTATATGGTATCTTTGCTTACTAATGTTGATACCAGTTAAGACAGGGGGAGACTTTATTTGTAAAACTTGTGGTTAAGGATGTATTTTCTTACTTTTATTGCCATGGATGAGAAAGTGGTCTTCTAACAGTATATATAGCGGAAATTACCGATGTCTTCCGTCAAAAATTGAACATCAAATGTTGTAGTAATGGAAACAGCTAGTCTGAATGTTACGTGTGAATGTTATGCGAAATAATATCTCTAGATCCAGTGCTGGATTGTGTGTTCTCAACGTTGACCCATATTGAATACGGGCTGTGTTTTTGGCTTTCAACGTTTCGACACGGACCAAAGACCTTGAAAGAGGGGCAGTTTTTACCTGTGTGAGGGTAGAGCTTGCAGATCCATATTTGTCATTCACATATTCTCATGACAGAGGCACACAATGTACCTACTTTTTGCATCACGTTTTATTTGAATAATCGTAGTTTAAGAAGCGGTTACTCCTGAAGACACATCATTGCGTAGTTGTCCGCTTCATCTGTTAATTCTTTGCAGACTGCAAGGTGGAGCCGCTAGAGATGTAATTGTTTAATATCGATACTCTCGTTAACTGTGCATAGAATGAGTAGAGGAAGCAGTTGCTCCTAATTCTTGTCATTACTGGAGTACACAGGGTTATAGATTTTAATCTAATTAGCTGGTCCATCGTGTGAGTTAAATAAATAGTTGTTCTCAAATCTAAAAGTCTGTTGGACATAGTTTCGAATAAGGAAAGAGCTGCTTTTCTGTTCACCTCAATAGTTTGTGGAGAACAATTATATAGTTTTACATAGTATAGTTTATACACATTCTGTGTTATGGAAATAGTATTTGTTCTAACGTCGAAAACCTGTTGGGGAACACCATGCTATAGTTTTATATAGGTATACATAGTGTGACAGCCGAGATAACCTCCATTTGGGAGGTTGAAAGGCTTTCTCCAACAAATTAAATAGTGTGAGGTAAGGGAGCAGCTGATGTTACGTCTCTGATCCTTGTTGATTTCATACGTATTGTTACCTGTCAGTAATTCTACGAAGGAAACAGATCTGTGGAACATTGGATATGTGGACTGTCTAGGAGCGTTCATGACAGTGTTCCCTGGTGACCGATCGTGTTGTATGGGTGGACTTAGGTGAGCAAACTACAGAAGATCAGGTCTTCACAACCGTGCCGTGTTGTAGCGAGTTCGTCATACTGGAATCATACTGAGCTGTGACGTGGTGCTCAGCCCTGCCTGTGTGGCAGTGGCTGTTGTAGTGCTGCTCCTGGGAGTGGTGCTGGTGGTCGCTGTGGTGCTGCTGCTGGTCTCACGCCAACGGAGACGTCGGGCTGCTCGCTGTTGCAAGGGCCTTACACGGCCTAAACAGGCATGGGGTTCCAGGGAAAACAGGTATAACTCAATTAATTTTCCTTGACGTATTAAGTTTCTTTTGATGAGCTGTTAATCTTTTACACATTAGGCGTCCGGTGCTCAACTTCAGAACTTATGTGAAAGCCAGGGTTGCACGTATTTTGAAATGAACTGTTGGTCTTGTTTCCACGAAAAGAAAAGATAGCTGATTTTATTTGCCACTCCCAGACCACTTTGCAACACTAATTTTGACCTTTCTTTTTTACGATGAATTATGTCTATATTTGTCGGTAACTGAAACTCATAATATCATACTAAGTGCTTAAGATTATAATGCTTTCTCGAACTTGTGCCATCTGTTATGTGACTAGACATCAGACGGTTAAGTTCAAATATAACTGCATGTAAATATCTTGTACTCAAGGGCAGAGTATGAAAGATGACAGACTCTGCCCTTAACTTTCATACAAGTAATGTCAGCAAGACAAAAGGTGGATTAACCCAATGTGGTCCATTCTACCAAATATGGTCCACTCTGTGTTGGGAATGGCTCGATATTTCATTTTAAACAGTTTGAGTGGTTTCCTCCGCAGAGTATGAATTCCTCAGACTCTTTTTGAGTTGTACTGTCTTGCTGTGCCCGCCAGTGAAAGGTTCATTGCTGAGCTAATGGTCGTCACGTCGCTTATGTCTTCCTTACTTTCTGAGTTATAGAGAGTTAACATACTATGCACCAGTAAACCATGTATTAGGTTCAACCTTAGTTTTTGCTTATCTAGTCACACCTAGTTTCTAATAAGGCACACTTGTCTCTGTCATTATACATTGCGAAATACCACTGGCATGCATTTCAACCTTTAGTTGGGTCAAAATACTATTTACCTACTTTTTTAAAGGAAAATAACAGTAGACAGTCTGGAACTCCTAGCGTGATACAGTGACTTGCAGAAAACCTCAGCTATTTATCTTCAGAAAGTTACCCTGTAACTATTTTCTAAAATAATATTAGCCATGCATTTCCCAGATATAGACGGGCTTATAACCAGGGTGACCTTTTTACTGGGTAGCATGTTTACTGTTTAATTCAGAGTTCTTTTTTTTTTTTTTTCACCCCCAAAAAAGATCGATGCACCCCCCCCCCCTCCCTCAAACACACACACACATGTACAATATTGTGCCGATTAAATCTGGTTCTGCCAGTATCACAAATCTTAACCAGTCCTGTCTCTTGTGGTGCATTTGCCTGTTTTATACACAGAATGTAATTTTGTTTTATCTGTTGATAGTTCAGTATATAACCCTGTGATTGTCAGTTGTGTTACTCAGCCCGGTTGCGACATATTTAATTTGTGGACCCAAAACAAAGTTTTGACTTGTTCAAAAATCTGTTTCCTTTCGTACATGGTTCAAAAAGTAACTCTATAATTATTCGTAGCGGCAGTCAATCCTATCTGCGTCACGCTTGTTTCTATCTACCATGACATATTGCGAGCTGGGTTCTTCGTTGCTCTATCTCCACTTCTGGGCTATTTGGGGAGATATATAATATGTCATATGAAAAAAAGGGATAAGAAATCTACCATATAATGTAATTATTTCACAGATCACTTGCCCAAACAGGTAGATTTTGAAAATCATTTTCTTCCTATCTCCTATGTGCAAAAGCCGTTGCTAAACATAAAACATCAGTTTTTCTTAAAATGCGAAAAACGGACATAGAGCGACAGTGAGCTGAGCTCACGATATGATGTACTCAGTAAAGTAAATCCAGGGCGAAAATAATCATTTCCCTCCCACTATAATATGATTGAGATGAACGAGACACTCAGTAGTCCCTCCCAGATTTCTGCGTCCAACTTTTCATTTCCTTTCCCTTTTTTTTTTTTTTAAATCATGTCAGCAGTGCTAGGAAATCTTGACCGTATACTATCCGCTTATTATTTTTATGGAACTCTCCAAGCTTGAAGCTTTAGAGTTCAGTTCCCTGTCTATATTGATGGACGCAGACATAATACAATGATAAATATATTACTACATTTCTTCTTGAGCACGTTCCCGAAAGTTTGTGTGTCAGTGAAATCACTCTCCTTTTTCATCCCTCCATCCATCTATCCATTCATCGTCAATTCATCCATCAGTTCTTTCATCCGTCCATCCATCCATTCATTCGTCCATACATCCATTCAACCATCCATTTATTAACCCACAAATCCATTGGCTCTCAAATCTCATCAGGACCGCCAATTTCACCATCTCGTAGGTACGCCACGGCCTCTCCTAATTTGCTGTAAGGGTTCTTTTGTTGGCGTCCCGAACGTCACTCTGCGGGGAATCTTCATCAGCGTTAAGGACCGGAACCTTGCCTTGTCTGTCACGTTCTACAGCTCTCTCCATCTCTTTCCCTTAGGAAAACAAGTCTCTTCTTTTCTGTACAACAGAACGACAGACTGACTGTTAAGAAACAATATACATGTATTGTCTGTCTCAGTCTGTCTTTCCTTCTCATTCTCTCTGTCCCTCTTCCATTTTCTCTGTCTCAAGCCCGTTCTCTTGATCTGTTCCATTTTCATTGTCTTCTTCGTTCTGCCTTCCACTTCCCCATCCCCACCCCCTCTCACTTTCTCCACCTGTCAGGTTGTCCTCCTCGTATTCTTACCACTGTTGTGTACGCATTTGTTTGGTTCAGGTGCATAACTACAGCAAATTGACTTGTTATTATTATTGCCATCATTATTATTGGTGTTGTTACTATTTTTTCCACAAATAAACATTACCAGTATCATCATCCATCACAGCAACCTCTTGTCTTCGTATTTCTGTTTTCATTTGCTGTCTAAAACAAGAGGATGTAACGTACGGTATTCCGCTTCAACCTCCTCTTCCGCCCTTCTTCTTTTGTCATCTTCCCCACCGTTTCGGGCCAATTTCTCCGGGCAAATAACATTTTAAAGGCCAAAAAACTAACAAATTGATTAATTAACTAATTAATTAAATGACTACCCAACTGACAGATTGACCGGGTTACTATCTGGTCACTTGCTAACTATTTAATTAATTAATTGAAAAAATAGATCGACCGACTGAAGGACTGATTTTTCATAAGATATTATAACTAAACAATAGCAATGAATGAATGACTATATAATTAACAAATGCCTCGTATCTAGGCCAGCAGTGTGAGTTCTTTAAGCCTGCAGCGGCCTAGCATGGAGATGGATTATTTGAATGATACAGATTTGTGGGTGCCTCTCACTGGGATAGCATCGAGAGAGCTGCTAATGAAATAAGCCTGTTCAGCCTTGGGGACGGCCGATATGTGTGACACAGAAGCAGTGCTCTTGTTGAGGGTGATGTGGCGGCTAGAAGAATGGAGGAAGGGTAGGGTGAGAGGGGAGACCAGCTCTCAGCCTAGGGCCAGGGATGCCACTCGTTAGCTTGAACCATAACCTGAATGTGCTCCTGTCTGGTGTTATTTCTATTATGTTTTGTTTTTTTTTTTCGGGGGGAGGGAGGGATGGCTGGATAAATGGGCGGGTGGGTGAGTGGATGGGTGAGGTGGTTGGTTGAAGTCAGGCGGGTAGATAGATAAGTTGGAAGATAGATAGGAAGATAGTAAGTATTGTACTTACTCAGTGGATTGGTTACTTCAGCGAAAGTATGTGTATGTGAGAGAGAGAAAAGGAGAGAGAGAGAGAGAGAAAGAGAGACGCAGTGCATAGTAAATGAAAAATAAAATGGACTTGATTGACAATTAGGAGTTAAACTAAGTGTTTGAAAAACGATTATTCCACTTACCTCTGCCGACTTATCTCCTCTTTATCTATTTCCTCCTCTTTCTACCTACTCTGCATTCAGTTGCCGTAAAATTCACTCGCCATATTGTGTACTTAACATTTCATAATTATTCGCAACACTGGGGTGGGCAGGACTTTCAGAGAAATGTAATGTCTCGTAAGAAGTGTGAATCAAAGAGCCAACTGAGTTCACCAATATGTTGGGAAAATTCATCGACCCAAGAAAGTTAGTCTCATTTCTTGGCTTGACCCTGTTACAGTGGGTACCAAATATATGATGTGAACTCTTCTCTATGAATGACAGACTCATAGTAGGTTGAACCTTAGTACTCTGCAAATAATAATAGCAGTGAGTAGTGTTAATAGTTACGTAAGAAAAGACCGGCTTACTTTCGGCTGAAACCAATGATCTTCCCTTCAGACCGGAATTAACTAAAAAATCTTGGAAACATTAGCACTTAGCCTTCATTGTGATTGTGTTGATGTACTTAATTGCGGATGAGCTATCGGTATTTTGTGAAATTAACGTATTCCATGGTGACCAGGACTTCAAGATCGAATCTTGTTCAGAACTAAAAGATTATCTATGAGCGAGAGAAGAATCGTTTTAAGAAACAGGGCCTTGTTGACTTTTGTCGAAGTGCTGAGAGTCTGGGCATCGAGTTTAACCCAGACAAGTGTTTTTTTTTTCAGTGTAAGACTGTCACCATAAAGGCGAAAATGACAGTACCAGCCAATGGCATAAAGATAAAATAGTCCTTTCATACTCGGCTTGATGTGTCCAATGACTTAGCCAAATTCTAATGTTAAAAGCATTTATTGATACCCTATCTAGTCGAGAGACTTGCGAATGTCACGATCACATGTTTGCCTCATCTCTTGATTGTAAGTTTGCTTCCAGTGAGAATTCTGGTTGGGTATGTCCCAAAGTCTTGTGTTCTGCTTTTGAGGAGGTAGAAGTGAATTGCCAGTGTATGAGAGCGGGGAAACGACAGAGATACTTCGGGCTGCCCTTCATTGGATCATTTTGATACCGTCCTAACCTTTGCTTCTGTGGGTCTGCCTATAGTCTTTTGAGTATATCTTGAACAGTTAAGTTTGAGATCACATATCACTGATAAAGATAAACCTGAAAGCACTGATAGGTAAAGACATCATGGACGCTTTACACATGATCGAAATAATAACACACCCCCCCCCCCCCACCCTTCTCCCTGAGGTTGAAAGATAATTAAAAAACCGTAACCACAACAGATGAAAATAAGTCCAGACTCGATACAGTCTTAACAGTTGATTCCTCTACCGATGGCGTCCGTCCAACATTGTAAGTAATGTTTCCGTAGAATCATTCTGTCATAAAATTTGTGGCAAGTTCTAGAAGTTGAAGTTACGACAGAACTATTTTTTAAAATGCTAATTTTTTTTTTTTAAATCTTTTTTATTTATAAGTTGTTATATTGTTTTATTTTATTTTATTTTTTACGTTCTTATTATTATTATTTTTTTTTTATAGATTATTTTATGTAGTATTGAATATATGGAATCGATAGATGGAAACATGACGGTTAAACAAAGGGTAATCAATTTGAAACGAACACCCAAAATGGCAGCAAAGAGAGAGATTTCTGACCGTTGAATAGGAAATCGATAAACTAAGTCATCGATTTGTGCTTAACAACTCGATTGATCAGATGTGATTAACTATCGAGGCAGGGGAGGATACAGAGGTGAGAGTGAGAGCTACAGTAAACAGATGGAAAGATATTTTAAGCTCATGTGGTTCTTTTGATTATGGAAATCCTCAGTGCACCCAAGGGCAACCTTTGTATTTGACGATGAAATTCATAAAACCAAATAAATATTAACGTTCTTACGGCAGCATAGAAACTTCAAAGTAACTTCATTAATGGATTTTACCGAGCGCTGTAATAGTTTGCATACCATGCCTAGCTGTGAGGGAGACAGATATGCAGCAGATTTGTTTTTCTCGACCCGACTGACGCATTTGAAGAGCCAGGATGTGTATATAGAAATCGAAAGTGTTAGTGTGCAAACATGGTATGCCCGTCTCCGTTCGGCTTTTGTCCAATTATCCAAAGATGCCACTCGCGTCTACAGAATTAGAAATAGCATTATACATGAAGGGACATAAAACGGTACTGCAGTGGGTCGGTGACAGATGCACTGTGTTAGCATTTTCTTTGTGTTAATCTTTGTTTCAGAGACCTGAGTGACGTCATTGCAAACTTGGACCAAATACATTATACCGATAAGACTGGGCACTCTCTTCTTTGCATCACTAAAAAATGCGTACAAAGCCGTGTCCCCTCCTATGTGTGTACGCGCTTTTCTTCCCGTCACTCAAATTTTTAATGTGCATGCACTGCCGCGTGTACACCTAGTTTTGATTCAAAATCTTCGTCAGTTTGTGCTCTAGCTGACCTTTTCGGATGTCTGTGGAAACAAAAAAATTCATGAAATGGATCTTGGATCTTGGAGTTATGCATTCAGCGCCCTCTCACCACTGCCCTACTCTTCTTGGTTTCATTACTGCTGCCCTTGTTGTGTATAGGTGTACACGTTTAAGGGCTCCCCCGCGGGGGCCCGGGGCATATAAGTAGGCTCTCTGTTCCCACCTGCAGGCGGTGTAAGCCCGCCATCGGTGG
>JBCAUA010043390.1:0-11870 GCA_038406235.1 Peronia verruculata
GGCTAAGGACTATAACCCGTGCCGCCAATGCGCCTCGTACGGGGACCCCGCAGGTGATCCCGAAGGACCATCCGCAGGGTCGCCGAAGCAGCACCGCTTTGCTAGGTCGTTTCAACTAGAATGGCCTTTTTTTTTGTTTTCTTTCTTTCTTCTTCTTCTTCTTTTTTTTTTTTAACGAAACAAAACAAAACAAAGTTAAAAAAAAAAAAAAAACTTAGAGAGCACGTTCGATTCTCGAGACAGATTTACACTTGCCATCACTATATGTCTTCTTATTACTAGAAGAGAACCCACGGCCTTCGTGGGAGATTTTTTTTTTTTTTTAATACACAAATATAGGTCAAACCGATACAGCCCTACGACTGAAAGTGTATGGCAAGCGTGCGCACCTCTATGCTGGTATTTTGATGATAAACCGAATGGAATGTTACTCGATGAAAACGTGTTTGGTATATCGAACGCACCATTCTATCGAAGGTATAAGTCGGATCAAACACTCTCGCGAGTTTGCTATTCACCACCGTCTTTCCACGCGATACATTTCGCAGTTTTCGAGTCCATAGACCTTTCATGGGTTTTGTTGTAGAGTTATAGTATTATTTTTTAAAAATCATTCTTTTGGTTTTTCTCCCCCATTCCAAGCTCCATTCGTCTCCCATTGTTCCACATTCCTCCATCCTTGTCCTCCTTTACCAGGACACTTCACTCTTCAAATTCTCCCACTGATTCCACTTTTTATTCTATGACTATTCACTATCTATTACCCCGAATCTCTCTATATCCATCTTTCTCTCTCTTTCTTCTCTTCTCTCTAGTTGTATGTTATGTTCGTTCTAACTTGTATTCTTCCTTTATCTTGTATTCTTTTTTCTCTTGTGCTCTCTCTCTCTTTCTCTGAAGTTCTCTCTCTCTCTGTCTCTTATGTTCCCTATCTGCCATGTTCTATTTCTCACGTGTTCAACCTCCCTTCCCTTCTTCTTCTTCTTCTTCTCTCTCTCTCTCTTTGTTCTTTCATTCTCATTTCTTCTCTTATTGTTCCTCTTCCTTTCTCTTTCTAACTTGCACCTTGCCAAACCCCACGTCTTCTGTTTCTTCCACGAAACTCCATTCATGTCTTCGAATGGATCATACAAAAAAAGAAAAGATATCTGCCTTCTCCATTCGCTTTTAATCCCACTTCTATCGTGCTCCAAGAGATCTCGAAGTTCAGTAAACTCACGAATGCAACTTGAGAATGTGAGTCTTTCTTATACTGTGTTTAAATGGAGCGAACAGCCCCCCCCCCCCCAACTCCCCTAAATAAGTATATCAGAGTGAGAGAAAGAGAGGGTTATATATATATAGACAGAATTGCAGAGACAGACAGTGAGATCAGACAGACTGGCATAAAATCAAACTCATGAACGGTTGCATGGACACACGGACAAACAGAAAAGGACAGACAGGGAATAGGGAGAGAATGAGAGAAAGGAAATGAGAAAAAAAAAAAAAACTAATCACTGACTTCTTTTCGTCCTCTCTTCCATACTAATGCACCCATTTGTGTCATTATCCTACTAAATGCAGAGGAAAGCAACTTTTCTTTCAAAATGAGAGAGAAAGAGAGAGAGAGAGAGAGAGAGAGAGGGAGAGAGAGAGAAAACAGAGAGAAAGAGGAAAAAAAAAAAGAGAAATAGAAAATGTAATGCTAGAAAAACAAATACAAAATAACCTAAATTGAAAGGCACCGGATACGACAGACAAAGCATCACGAGTAGGACATTATTTAAATCACAGTGAAATCTGATAGCCTACTCTTTGATAAACAGCAAGATCGTCATGTCATGTTATAATAATTCTACATTTTGAAGACATTTTCGTAGCTTTATATCTAATGCACGGGGTCATTCAATCCCTCCCCTAGCGACAGCTGATATCCTTCTACTTCGTTTTGATCACATCGACAGCGATTCGTAAAGCTCTTCTTAAAAGGCTGAAGGGATTATTTTGTTTTTCTACAGCATTCGATACTCCGTTTAATCATTCACTGACACAAGCAAACGGCAAGAGCAAAGTCGGGAAACAAGA
The DNA here is from genome assembly GCA_038406235.1 of Peronia verruculata. Taxonomy (NCBI): domain Eukaryota; kingdom Metazoa; phylum Mollusca; class Gastropoda; order Systellommatophora; family Onchidiidae; genus Peronia; species Peronia verruculata. The sequence continues at coordinate 2,068 of JBCAUA010043390.1, forward strand.
GTAATGATAATCTCTGAAGCAACCTCGGCAACGACAGCAATTATACTATGAACGGATACAGAGAAAAGTATGCACTCGTAGGCGTTGAACAGCAATAACAACAACAACGACGATAAATAAACATCACCTTTTTTCGTCTTCGTTGTTTTATCACCAGCCAGTTGTTTTTCGCTTTCTCATTATCATCATCATAAACATCGTTACGCCACCATCACCACCACCATCATCATCATCATCATCTCCACCCTCTTCTTCTTTCTTTCTTCTTCTTCCCCCTTTATCTTCTGCTTTCTTCTCTCCCTCTCGTCCTTCCGACTCACTTCTTATTTGTTCTCGTCCTTCATTGTTTTCATCTTTGTTTTCATCTTTTACCTTCCTCTTTTTCCCGTCGTCTTTCTCCTTTTCTTGTTTATATTCACAATTAGAGTCTTCTTCATTTTTCTTTACCCGCCATCGTTCCTTCTTTTTTTCTTCCTCTTCTTTTATTTCTCAATGTTGTGATCTATTACTTTTTAAAATTTGATACTATTATCTCGAACAGAACAATATTTGTTAAAGTTATTATTCACACGAATAGCTTCTCCTTCAGCCTATTGATCTGTCAGGTTTTAAACCCCAAGACAAACAGGATGTGGGTCGATCCAAGCGAAAATATTGCCAGTATCAAATCTCACTTACGCAGATTATTCCTTTAGATTCGTAATAAACAGTATGCTGCAGCCATTTCTAGGCATTCTGTGGCTCTAAGGTTGTAGTTTAAAAACACATTATATTCGCTTTTCATCGAGATCAAAATTTAAGAAGGGACAAGGAATTTAGAATCCTATCCGTTTATAGGAAATTCGAACGTACGTTTATAATTGATGCTAAGATGCTTAGAAACAATCGAATGTCTTCCCTATTCCTTTTACATACAAGGTCTCGATTAGCAGCTTCGGAGATGTCGAAAAACACGGTACTTTCATAAATATTGTCATTGTCACCACTTATAGCTTTTTAATGTCAGTGGAACACAGCTAATCTACAAACGTTTTCATGCTGTCATGTTCTATCGTTTCGCGCTAAGCCAGTCGTGCGTTTTTAAGATTAATCTCATCCTCTGGCTCAAGCCTAGTTGGATTCACTGGACTGGTTTTAGGCCCAGTTATGAGTTTCATGTGAGGAGATTTTTTTTACATAGATCTAGTAACAAATCGATCGCCACTTTCTTCTCCATAGTTCGGTTTTAGTCGGTTTCCGATTTTTTGTAGGCACCCATGTTTATCCTTATTACCTTCTCTGACACATAAAATTGTATACACGTATAATATTATACTACAGACAGGTATATAGTTCAGGTTTCATTATGAGTCTTTCAACCTCTGTTGAAGAATCTTTCAAATGGTCAACCTGGACATGGGAGCTAGTTCTATCTTTAGTCAAGAGGACTGCTCGCCTTTTCCCCCACTCTGAAGGCCGGGATGTGGCGTCTGAACTGGTCAAAGTTGTAGATCAGCTAGCAGCTCTTTAAAAGTAATTTCGTGTGAGGGAACCCTTAGTTCTTAAAGATAGCTATGGTCATACTACTCACAAACAAATGGAAAATTAGGCCATTTATTGTCTGGTGCCTTGGATTCTACGTGAAACTGTTTTCTCTATGGTAAAATGTCAGTAGGGGGAACCTCAGTAGTCTGAACAACCAGTCTTCTCCATCCATCCATATTATTTTAGAAAAGGGACATCTGTATTCAATTTCCATCCTTTACAATGGTTTTTATTGATTCTAAAAACAAAAAGGCTGACTTTTTAGGTAGTCATTTACCTTTAGACTAGTGATGCTATACAACTTTAATGATGACAGTCAGATGAGATTAATCTTATAATGTAACAGTCGATACCCAAACCTGCGTTTCGATCAAAAATTGGAATTATGGAACTCTAAAGCAAAACGACCTCGTTTTTTTTTTCCTTCTGTTATTCTTTACTCATCCTTCAAATCCTCCCTTTTTTTTTCTCCATCCTCTTCTTCTTCCTCCCCATTTCTACCACCTCCGCTTCCATCCCTTTTCCCCCTCTCACTCCTGCACACTAGCCTTCTCACGTCGCCAGCTCAAGGGTATCACCTTTCCCGTTATGTACAAAGAGAAGGGATTAAGATCGCGCAGTCCGCCATTTGTACCAAAGTGCTCGACAAACACATTCTCCAATTCCGCCTTCTTCCATCTTCACGTTTCCTGATTTCAATTTTTCTTTGATAGCAGTGACAACACATCACACTCTCCTCCCTGACCCCTTCCCTTGTCAGTTACTCTTTTTCTTATCCCTGCACCCCCCCCCCCCCAAAAAAAACTCCAGATATTCTTCCTTCTATTATGTCTCTTCAGCATATCTGGCACACAAGAACAGACAGACAAACAGACAGGTAGAGTACCTGACGGATCGACGAAATCTCCGCGGAGGCTCCTCTACTTTCGGCGGATTTCTTATAAAGCGCAGTGCACTGCAGCCTATAAACCCGCTGCAACAAAGGCGTATCTATTAAATCTGGGGCATTAAGACTTGCTATTACGGGCGAGCCTTCGCGCCTAAGCCCAGAGGTATTCGGTTTCACGCTATTATTATTCTGGGAATTAGTTGCCGGCCTTTGAAATGCAGTCTCTGGTGAAACAAAATCAAATGAGAAAGAAAACAGGGGAAGAAAATGATATTAAAAATTCTCGAACAACGACCGACGTGAAACAAGAGAATCGTTCATCTCTTTCCCACCCTTGCCAGTACACACATACACACAAAATGGCGACTCATGGATGAAATCGGCGGTACAACGCCGCGGCAAATTACGGCCAGCCCTTTCTCGAATCTCTTTCGTTTTCTCTGTTCTCCGTTTCTTAAAATCAGTTAAACTTTGCACAGACAGCCAGGATCATCTTTCACAAATTTTTCGATAGCCGAGCCGCGAAATGAAATTTCAAAGACCGCGCTCTGAGTGAAGAGATGTACCGACTGGGCTCCGGAATCACATCCGGAATTAAAGAGTGTAACACGAGAGTCACATAGAAAGCAGTGATCAATAAAATATATAATGTCATAAAAAATAAATGAAGAATCGAGTGCACTAAGGCTAATTTGAATGATGAGACGAGAAAAGTTGTGGCACTTCACGAGGAGAGGGCGAGCAAAAATCGATGTCAAGATTTGGCAAAGAACGAAGGAAAGACAAGGCTGTCAAGATGTTGACACATGCGCAAGAAATTTAAAACTGGGCTAAGATCCACTGAATGTAGCGCTGAACTTGATTGCCACCATAGACATTATGATAATACAACACCCGGCGCGGCGCGGGTGTGGACGGCCCGAACTGAAGAGAACATCGTCCATTGAGCTCTGGGACCCAGCGAGCCCAGTCTACTCCACTCCACTGACCGTGGCCAGCCCATTCTTCTCCACTGTAATATGACCCAGTTTAACTCTGAGAGGTTCAAAGGATGCCACAATTTAAATTAAAACGTTCATTTTCGATTTGGGAGCTGGGCCTAGACGATTGTAATTTATGTCTAAATTACTTATAGGATACTAGTCATGTTGTAAACTTACTGGCATTCAGAGATAACGGATTATTGGAGAAGTTGTGGACAGACAACAAGGAGAAGAACGGAAAGAAGGATCAACCAAAACAAATACATAAAGAGTATCCAAATTTGAGCCTTTACGACCCATTTGAAAATTGCAGTTGATTTTGCAAATTGATTGTTTGTAATTAAAATTTAACTTCACCAGCCTTACAAAGTGTGTAGTGATCTGCTACAACGAACTTCTTTTTGGAGACCTTACCATTGACTGAAAATGGAATGACTGCAAACTACATGTACATGTAAACTAAAACTTCCAACAACAAGACGCGCTATTCTGACGACATAACGCACTTCGCCAGCTCCTTGCTTTTTTATATTGTCCAAGATTATATCATTGCATACGCAAGCATTGATATCTGCCACTCGAACGCCAAAAGAAAATGGGATCTTGCTTGCTAATATTGAATTTTATATACTATGTCAATTTTATTTATTTATTTTTTTTATAACTTTTGGATATAATACCTCATTTGTTTTCTAACCATATATTTACCCTTTTTTCCCATCTCACTTCCTTGTCTCCATTCTTTCAGTGGTCAGTGAGGGCGTTGGACAGAGGCCATACTTGTTTTTTGTTTTTCTTTTGTGTGTGTGTTTTTTTTTTTTTTCTTTTCCTTTTCTTTTTTTTTTTTTAAATATAACTGACGGATTTTAAAAACGCGACACTTGAAATTGATTCTACGTGCATATCAAATGTTGCGTTTTTAAAGTCCGTCATACACATGAGTATAAATAAGAAATGAACCATTTCTTTATTTGATTTGGTACTGTGGTGGACAAGACATTATTGCTACCCCCTTCCCTCCTCATTTTAATTTTTTTTTTTTTTTACATTGCACCTATCAGATGTCGCTATTTAACACTCAAAGTTTTCCAACGATATCCCAGTACAAAGAGATTCATAACCTTGGAAAGAAATGTTAACATTTAGTTTTAAGTATGGTCTGTGAGCTTCCAGAACTACAACAAAGAAACAGCACTAGTCCTGTGGCTCTGCTTCCCTTCATAAATTGACAATCAACTTATCGCACCTTCCAGCTATGTAAATAATATTGCCATCTCCTAATCTGGGTACTCAACAGCCAGTACAGAAGAAGCAACACTGACAAGATATGAAGTAATTAAATCTGTGTGGAAAAATCGATCAGTCAGAAAGATTAAATTAAATAATGACGTGATGAACAAAAACAAGCGAGATAAAATATATTGATGAGTTTCGAAATTAATCAACTGTGTCAGGGGTAGTTGGAGCTGAGTTACACTCGAAGCTGCGATTTCTTTGTGTCGTGGGTTATGGAGTGCAAAGCATGTGATTTATTGTAACCTTTGTGCGTTTGTTTGTTTGTCTGAGTTTGTGCTTGAGACGCATGGGCATGCTTAAGGCAACATTACACCTAAAGTTATAGATGACATCATCATCATCATTATCATAGCCTTTTTCACCTTGTTTCAGGGTATGAGCCACGAACAACAGACTTCCACTTTTTCCTATCCTGGGCACTTCTCATTGCTTCTTTCCACTGTAGCCTCCTCTCTTCAAATAATCCTCCATGAGTCTTCTCCAGGTTGTTCGTCGTTTGCTCCTATTTCTCTGTCCCTGTAGGTTCCACTGTTCCACGCCTGATAGTGCTGCTGTATGGCCTCCTAAGGGCGTGTCCTATCAACCTCCATTTTCGTTGACCTATCTCTCTGTCTACTGGTTTCTGCCCTGTCCTTTCCCAGAGGACTACCTTCCTTATGGTATCTGGCGATCTGATGCGCAGGATCTTCCTCAAGCAGCCATTTATAAAACTTTGTAACTTGTTGGTCCAAGTCTGAGTTAAGCTCCAAATTTCACTTCCATACAATAGAACTGACTTAACAGTAGATTGTATTCCTACCAACAAAGAAGAAAGGTCGACGCCCCTGCACATAACCCGCATGTAAATATAAGTAGCCGTATGAGCTCTGGCACACGTCCTGTAAACACAGGCCCTGGCATCGGCGATGAGGGAAAATAAGATCTGTTAATTATTGAATTTTAAACCTGGAGGTAGTGCCCGCACCTCTGTCCTCTCTTCTATCTCTTTCCCTCCCTCCTCCCCACCTCCCCCACCCCTTTCAGCGAGACAATTATCGACAGTTCTAGAAATATGATATGCAAGGCAAATATCTAGACACGTCTGGCCAGTTACCGGCACGTTTTCTGAGGAATTAAATCCTATTTACCGAACGGCCCAAGAAGTGTGGAAATGGAATATACGCATTTTTTATCGAAGAAAAACATTACAATTGATTTCTCCTCTGCCTACTTTTGTCTGCCGTAATTATTTTCACACCCAATACAGTTGATTACACGGTATAATACATTTATTATGAAAGAAGTAGTATGCTTTTATATAACGAAATCAGGTATAGAATGTAACGAAATAACCAAATCAACATCAAACTTCGTATTCTGAATGTTACTATGAGAGTTGGATTCTCACAATAAAGAGACTGGCTGGAAGATTGAAATCATGGAGATATGGCGTCAGAGAAAAATATTTAAGATAATATTATAGATTGACAAAGTTACAGACAAGAAAATACTGAAAAAGAGCAGGTATAATTATATCAAGGGAGGCAACTACAGATTTCTGCGAACTATTTACAGGGAACAAATGAGAGCGAGAGACAAATGACAGCGAGAGGCACAGTTCAGTCCCGACATAGTAGGATTATCTTGGCTTTACGTCGCTGCCTGATGTTTGGTGAGCATTTTTGTGGGTAGAAATTTGGAATTTGAAAATTTTGCCCGGACAGTGGCAGGCAGCCTACTCTTTTATCGATTTTGAACAGCCAAGGGTTCTTATCTCAGGTGTGTCTCTCTTATTTCAGTGTCTCTCTTATCTCAGTGTTTCTCTTATCTCAGGTGTGTCTCTCTTATCTCAGTGTCTCTCTTGTCTCTGTGTCTCTCTTATCTCAGTGCCTCTCTTATCTCAGGTGTGTCTCTCTTATCTCAGGTGTGTCTCTTTTATCTCAGGTGTGTCTCTCTTATCTTAGGCGTGTCTCTCTTAGGTGTCTCTCTCTTATCTCGGGTGTGTCTCTCTTAGGTATCTGTCTCTTATCTCTCTTATCCTTTAATAACTGCAGTGTTAAAAATTTCTTTAAGTTAATTCCAAACTCACTAAAAAAAAAAAAAAAGATTCATTCGTGTAGTAGTTTCTTGAACCAATTACCTCACAGGTCAGCTTGCCAATAATCTCTCTGAGTTCCTGTTTTGTTTTCTTCAAATTGACGTGTTTTTAGTTTGTATTTTTTTTTTCTCGAAAAGATATCAGATAATATCATACATGTATCTGTGAAACTTGAATTTAAAAAAAAAAAAAAAATATTCTGCTTTTGAACGTCCTGACCCTGTGTTAAGTAGGTCAAGATGTCCCTATATAAATCAGTCCAGCCAATAACTCTCCGCGTTCCAATGGTTACCTGAAACAAAGAAAGTATTCAGGTCACCATAAAATCACAAATTTTCCCCTCTCGTCGTGGGTCCTGTGTGGGCTCTTGTCTCGGACAGTTTAACATATTTGCTCAATCGCAGAAACTCGTAACTGTGTCACGTCATTAAGGCACTTGAGGACTCAACTCCGTGAGAGAAAAATATGAGGACTGTAAAATTGTGTCCCATGTCTAGGTTTGATAAAACACGGATTTAAAGACAAAAAGTTTAAAAAGTATTGTCACTGACGCAAGCAACTTAACGAAACAATTCTGTACTTTTAACAATTTTTGCTTGCTGAGTGGATCAGTTTGTTCCCCCCCACCACCCCCTCCCTCTCGCTGCTCCCTTTCCTTACCCATCCCCAACTTCACTCTTTGTATCCCACCTGGCATTAGGAAAAGCTAACAAACATTTCCCTTGTTTTTATGTGGCAATACTACAAACGTCTTTTGTCTTAAAGCGTCCGGGGTTTTGTGTGGTCAAGCCAGAGAAATGTGAAAGGCATAGCAGTGCGCACACAAGCCACGATTTGTTGTCGGGGCCTAGTAAGGGCAGACAACCCACTCTGTACACAAGGACAACTCTGAGAAGGCAAACAGTTTTGGAGGGACCAAGCGTTCCCAGGGGCCGAAGTATGTGCAAAAATTGGTTAGTTTGTTTCACATGCAGAGTCAACATCACTTCCTGAGGCAGTGGACAGCCACGCTGACGCATTCTTTGTCTTCATGGGCGGCCAAACGGCCCTATAGATCCCAAACCTTCTTAACAGCCTTATTGTTCCCATCTACCTGTAGCATATCTTTCCTATCCTAATTAAACTATTACTACAGGTACCGTAAGTCAAAATTTTGGCACTGATCAGCTGCTAATTCGCTTGATTCAGTTACTTCAGTTCATATTTCATAGTCTTGCAGTCAGCGGACAGGGACTGTCAGTCAGGTAGTGGTCGTGTCGGGCCAAATCAGTGGATGTCATCATTTGATTTTGTGTGCTTTATTTAATGGTAGTCCACCTTTCTCTAGGTAAGAGCTTGGGGGTTTATCTAGTGAAAAGAAGAAGGAGGAGGAGAAGAAGAAGAAGAAGAAGAAAAGAAAGAAAGAAAGAAAGAAAGAAGAAGAAGAAGAAAACTGAAAGCGTGTTGTGTGAAGACCTTAATATTAATCGTCTAGCGGAACTGACAAGTAAAGTGTGAGTGGAGAAAGCCATCAAGCCAAATTGATAACTGGGCTTGATGATTTTGACTTCATCATCAATGTTTGTTTGTTTGTTTGTGTTGAGGTTTAAAGACACATCAGGACGATCACGGCTATATTGTGCCAGGTATGGTAAGATACGTTTACACGTCAAGAAGAAGAGAGGAAAGCGCCGGATGAAGACAGGAACAAGGAGAGAGAGAGAGAGAGAGAGAGAGAAAAGATGCCACCCCTGAAACGTCGGGGATGGTATTCAACTGGAGACATCCCACCTATTCGGGCTTTCACCGCCTGCAGGTGGGAGCAAAGACCCTACTTAAATACACATCGTCAACGTGCTCGAGTAGGTAAATTCTCTATCTTATATATCTCCATTTTCCCGATACCCGTAACCGAATGCATCATTCAATTTTCAAAGACACAAGATTCACAAAGTCATAGGCCAAAAATTTAAATTAGCATAAAAGCGTTTTGCCTCAAGGGACCAACTCATGAAGTTAGAATCATCAAGTCAAATTGTCAAAACTATATTTTTAAGGTTTTGTGCGTCAGAATTCCCGTCAAACCTAACTTCACATAATCAACACGCCTACTTTACTCGCACTTTAACGATATCTCAATCTTTTCTATTGTTCCAAATTGAAAATCGGTCAGCCTCCTTCATAAAATTGACGTAAAAACATTCAAGAAACAGAGACTACATTATAAAGCAATAATCGAAATTGACTCTTAATAGATCTTTGAGTTATAAAGTAGCTCTCGCCTAATAAAGGATTAGATAACGTCGTCGGAAATTTCATTCGAGTGCCACTGTACTGTTACAGTATTTTTTGTTCCGTTCCCTGCGATACTAAGTGCAGAAGACTTTTGAAAGTTCTGTCATCCTTGACTTCTAAACTCAAACAGAATGGCTGCTAGTTCCTTCGACCTGTAAATAAATAGCGCCGACGTCAATGATAAATGTCTCTTGTAAGCCCTGAAACTTTTTCATTTAGTAAGCTCGTAGCTTTTAAGCTTTTGAAGCTGTGCCGTACATTGTGAATTGCTTTTATGTGAGTTTTGACTGTAATCACTGGAGCCACTCTGTTTGATCAATGCTTAGAGACAGTTTAGAAAGTTTCGGAGAGCCCATTATAGCTTAAGGAGAATCAGGTCGATATACATATGATTTGTGTTATCAGAAAGCAAATTTCCAGACAGACAGATTGATTGACGGACAGCTAGACAAACCAGCAAACAGGACATAAGGGACTGACAATATATAGATAGACAGACAGAATATAGATTGACAGATAACAGACAGATACACAGACAGACAACAGATATATGAGTAGATAGAAACGCAGACAGATAAAAGGTTAGATAGACAGACAGACAGGCAGACAGACAAAAAGACCAGACAACATATAAATAAGTAAACAGATAGACAGACAGACAAAAAAGATAGATAAAAGAGAGCTAGACAGAAAGATAGATAGATAGATAGATAGATAGATAGATAGATAGATAGATAGATAGATAGATAGATAGATAGAT
>JBCAUA010043401.1:0-11869 GCA_038406235.1 Peronia verruculata
AAGTCAGTTACGGGATGGTCAAGCCACCCCTAAAGTTACGCTATGCTTAGGGCGCTTTCCGACTAGGTGTAAGTCTATGTGCGCTTCATGTATACCGTGCAGTGGGCTATGCCTTGGTGTAGCAGTTACACCTAGTCTTAGAGAGTTACGGTAACTTCATGAATACGGCCCCAGGAGTTAGTAATTTATCATTAAGAACTAGAAGTTTCTAAGACTTTCAGAAAGGATAAGTCGTATTTGGTGAAAAAAGAAAGTCCTTACCATATAGTACTATCACCATGCCCAGTATTGAGGGGGAGAACTCAGAATTACAAAAAATGGCTTTTGTCGCGTTTTGCCCTGCAACCCTAATGATTCAGAAATTGAACATTTCAGGAACAGAGCATGAATTGTCATGACTAAAAAAAAAAAAAACTATATGAAGGGTTTCAGGGTGAAACGCAACTACACCTTTTTGAAAATTTTGAGTCATACCCATCAATACTGGCAATGGTGATAGTGCTATATGGTAAGGACTTTCCTTGTCACCAAATGCGGATTATCCTTCCTAAAAGTACTCAGACAATTCTAGTTCTTAATGATAAATTACCAACTACTGGAGAACAAATTTTCATTTTTCTCTAAACTGTGATTTTGGATTTGTGTCTTTTTGCCCCGAAACCCTTCATAAAAATATCAGGGTTACAAGGTCAAGAGTCATTTCCCATTGCTCTGCATTGTCATTTTCAAGCTATATCTCCTTAAATTTTCTAAGGTAGGGCTCAGTATTTCTAAAGTAACACTGATACTGTGAAATTGATATTATGGCAAAATTGACTGGGGAAAGTGAAGACAACAAAATATTTTTTTTTTACCGACCAGATAAAAAAGAAAGAAAGATATAATACTTACCTGGTGATTCTGTAAGATAAGCAACAATCTCACTAAAGGGGCCCACGGTTGGTCCATATCTGGCTTGTACCTGTGATATCGAGGGAGAGAGAGGGACAGAATTTTTAAAAATTTCATTTGCATTTGAAGACCATGAGGGAAAAATGATGGTGGTCACAAAAATATTAGTTTTATGTGAAATGATTTGAATGTGTATGATTATTGTTCAAGAAATATATCCCTGTATTTTTTACTTATAGTATTACAGTTGTCTTTCGATAGAGGCAGACAGATGGCACAAAACTTTAGTAGGAGGGCTACTGGTAAAGCAGATAACCATGAAAACCGTATTTTATGACCACCGTTCTTTTCCTCTGTGGTCTTCATTTGGATTAAATGGAGCATCAAAATGATTAAGCTATATTGGGCTTAACATAGTTGAGTACACAGTTTATGATCTAAAGGGTAACATATTAAAAGCTGTGTATAAACTGGAGGAATACAGCTATATTGTGCCTGGCACGGTTGAGCATATAGTTTACCAGTTAAAATTACATGTATAACACAAGATGTGTAGAAATTGTACAGGTATGGCTCTTTTTCACCTACCACAGTTGACAATAAAGTTTGTGAGTAAAAATGTAGGGCCATGTTAAAAACTGTGTCTAAATTGGATGAGTCAATATTGCAAAGGAAAGTCCTCAAAAAGGGACATAAATGTCATGTGTGTAGACATGTGGCCCTCATATTTATGCATTTAATACTTGATGTCTCACCCCCCCCCCCCCCCCCCCCCTTCTCCTAAACTCATCTTCCTCTTCTGTTTTTCCTATTCCTTCTTCATCAGTCTTGCCATCTTTCTTATCTTTGCAGGCTTCTCTCCTTATCTTCATTCTTCATTCTTTTATTTTGCTTCCTTCTTTAATTTACTATTCCAGCTGCCTGCTGTCCCCTAAGAAAGATCATGGTGGCAGCTTGGATGTATTCAGATACGAGATAAATATGAGGATCAGTTCATTAATAAGCCTGAGCTATCACTGTACACTTTGTTTTACAGGACACTCGTCTTCAATGTAAAGGGGGAACCAAAAAAAATGCTTGCTTGCAGTAAAAACGAGCACTTAGGGATAAATGAATTAAGACTTGAATTTTAATCTAAATTACCTTGTGCTGCACAAAAAGCATACTCACTTTATTTCACCTGTGATTTCAAGTGATGCTTGGAAAGTGTAAAGAATCAAATGCTAATTCTTTATTGCGTTCAAGCGTGTGTTGTCTAGTCACGAGTTGGTTGTGGTGAGTGATAACTAGACACTCCTCTATCTGGCATAATTTGTTGCTGCCAGCTGCACCAGCTCTTGGTTATCTTTGGTTCAATTTTTTGTAAGCTATATATCTACTTTAATGTATCTTGGATCATTCTCAAGGAGGACTGAAAATGTGAAGAAGTGATGACATTCATCTTCCATTTGCCTCCTTTTTATTTATCTCATGATTGCCTATTCTCTTGAGTTTCCTTTGGATAAAATTCTGGGAAAACCTGTCTAGATACAATAGTTCATCATCACGGAAATCTGCCAGGGTGCCAAATGGACAAGTTCTGATGTCCATACCAGCATCACAAGCGTAAGTTGCAATCATTCTATAAGTGCGCCTCGACGACACGCTAGCGCTCTCTTTACATGTGTTCACTTTATCGCAATCGCTTTGTCGCAAGCAAGCATTCTTTTTGTGTGCACCTTAACAAATGGCCTGACTTTACCACCTAATATAAGCCAGTCTTACTTTAAAATAGTATACAGTATCTGTATCCAGGTCCATAATTACAGTATCCAGTCCCCTCTCTGTCTGAACCAGCCATGCAGACTCTTGCGTCTCATCGCGGGTGTAATACACCATGTAGCCTAGGACAGAGAGTTAAGCTGTTACATTCAAAGGGAAGTCCAGCCCTATTACTTCCCTTAGCCAGACAAAAAAGGTGTTAAGCAAGCAGTGTAAAGAGGCAGGAATAAGTCTTGGGCCCTTGGCCCATACTCTAAGAAAAATACCCTTAACCCTAAAAGTGTCAAGCCTCTGACACAGACATCTGAATGTCTCCTCCCTTTCAGTATCAAAAACTCTCACGTGTCTGTTGCATTCTAGACAGCAGAATCATTACTTCGACTTATCTTGCCAATGAGGAGACTATTCACTGATTGAATTTTAGCAATTTATGTTTCTCTGTTTATGGGCTTGGCAGTTTTAAAAATATAGTATAAAAAGGATATTTTCCTCTTATTGTTATAAACTTATGATTCATTTTTTCTTTAGTGATCGATCTTTCAAATGACATGAAATAAAGATTTTTTTTCCCTCTTTATATGTCTTGTTAAACATTTCTTATGTCTGGCAAAGGGATGTAAAAGGACTGGGCTCAACAACCTCCCATTACAAAACAAGATGAACCTTTAATGTGCCCCATTTGATATCCTGGAAGATAAGCCATCAGCGGCACATTAATCAAACTGTAACAGAGAATTTTCATGTTTGCTTTGTTCTGGCATTTTATAATTTAAAAGCATAAAATTGTCATAGTCATATTCAGATTGTTTATCATGTAGGCAGTTTGGGTTTGAGATATTTCATCACTCTCTTCAATAAATCATCCAAAGTCCAAAACCAAAGAAAGTCACAGGTTCAATCGGCTATGTTAAAAATAGCACCTAAGCATTTTGTCTGAATCATTTTTTGAGTCAGTCAGCTTCACAACTGTTACAAACTGGACATCAGTTATTCACATGATCCACATATTATTTGAAACATTTGTCTTGTGCCCAAGGCAAATGAGTGGAATTCGCGTCTGGTCAGTTCAACTTAAAGTTGTTTTTGACCGTTTTTAACTATTTTCCTACTATAATACCAAACTATTTCTTTTTCAGATTAAAAAAGGTTTAATTGTCGTTTTGTGAAAACAAACAAAAAAGTTAGTATCTTAGTTGGAAAGTAGTTAAAAACGACCAAAACAGCTGTATATCTTCATTGCCTAACGTGACTTCTCACTCCTTTGCTCTGGTCACAAGACATGTTCTTTTCTTTTTTTTTTTTGCAGAAAAAAAAAATCATCGGAAATGTGACAAACAGTTTTGCAAAAAATTAGAATGATATTGTTATTTTAAACAATATAATTTTATATCCTTATAATACGTGGACAAAGCAGTCTTTTGCTAAATCCATCCGAATGGCAGAGGCTACAGCAAATAATGAGAGTAGGCCTTTCATCTGTAGTGTCTCCACAGTCCTCCTCCCCTTATCCAGATTCTCTCCCCTTGTGACTAGCGGCTTTACTTTGTCAGTCAGCCAATCATAAAAGTATGAAGATTTAAAACTTATTATAGGTTTGGAATCAGTTATACAAGACTAACCTGTGATTTCGTCGATCCCCGTAGCTTGGGAGACCTGCCAAGCCACTCGGACAGTAGTGGACATTGGGCCATACAGACCAGACACTGTCACATTGGTGGGCGTGGCTCTGAAGGCTATGGGTGAGTAATCATAATGGTAGTAGAGATTATTTATACAGCATCTATCCCTGTACAATATAGGCTCTAAGGGCATTACAATCCATTGTTACCCCCGAAAGACCAAACAAAGACACTCATAAATGTTCTAAGCTTCCTGGGAAGTATAATACTAATAATAGAGAGCATTTATATAGCACTTATCCCCATAATTACAGGCTCTAAGCCCTTTACAATCTATTATTGCCCGGATAGACCCAAAGAAGATACTCATGACCATTCTCAGCTTCCTGTGAAGCATACAAGATGGCTTCCTGTTAGGCACTCAAATCCTTATCAGTCTAACAATATAAATTATTGTCCATTGTTGGGTACCCATTTAAACCCTGGTCGAGTCAGGAAATGTGTATAAATTGTCTTTCCCAAGGACAAAATGTCGGGACCTTTCAGGATTCGAACCCGGAACTTTAGATCCTGAGTCTGACGGCCCAACTGCTAGGCCACTGACACCACAAGTATACAAGGTGGCTGTCTGTTAGGTGCTCAAATCCTTACAAATCTAATAATATCAATTACTGTTTGCATTTGGATATTCATCTAAATTTGGCTTGAGTAAGGAAATGTGTGTGAATTTTTTTGTTTGTTTTTTTCCCCCAAGGACAAAATGTTGGGACCAGTCAGAGCTCGAACCTGGAACTTTAGTTCCAAGTCAGACAACCCAAATGCTGGGCCACCAGCACCATATCACATGCAATCCATGACCATCATGATAACAGGAGGTTGAATGTGGAAAAAGCTTCTTGAGGAACCTTTATTTTGTCAACTGATTTTAGAATCCTTATAAATCTTGTTATTAATTCGGATATCTTGATCAGAGGTTTATCCTAGCCTCCTCTTTGAGAATGTGTTTAATGAGAACTGTTTTTTTTATCTGACAAATTTGTTTTTTGTTTGTTTCCTTTGAGAACTTTTGATGACAACATCAATAATCTTGTGACATTTTCTCGTTTTTTAAAGAAAATTTATTAACAGCCAATTGTCCAAAAACATATGGGTGTGTGGGTATGTATGGGTGTGTTTTCTTTACACCTGAATTCTTCTTTTTTTCTGTTAAATTTCAAGTGTTAGCAATGGGTTATTCAGTGTTTTGGATAACATCTGAGATGTCTCTGTAGCAAACTGATATTATACAGTAGGTTGAAGAAGGTTTGACGTTTTCCAAAAAAGGGATACAGTAGTAAAATACAGAAGGACAATGGGAGAAAAGAATGAAATCCTCAGAGGAAACATTGTACCATTAAAAAAAAAAAAAGGAAAATGAAGACAACTACTGATAACAAACAGATTTAATCTACATCCATGTAATGTAATAGCCTTCAGTTGAATTATCTTCATCATCTATGATATGGTTGTAAATGATTTTTAAAACTTAAGTATAAAAAAAAGGCAACTGAAATTTCTTGCGCACATCTGCAAAAGGAATGAACTTGAGAAACAGACACTATGTGGAAAAATCCAAGGGAAGAGAAGCAGAGGACAGCAACAAATGAAATATATTGACAGCCTCTAACAGATACATCACCAAGAATGAAATGAGCAAATACCGAGATGATAAGGAGAACTGCCTAAGTAATTTTTATTATCAACTTCAAGTTAAGACTGTATGATACATGTATTGCAAAGTACTAAAATATCTTGTATGTCTGTTTTATATGTTTCAAATGTATCAGGCTGACTTTCACAACACAGAAAATGGCAAACCATTATGGGGAAAAAAAACAGTGTTATAAAATAGCTGCAATTACCTGTCGGTGGCTTGTATACTACAGTCTCACTCAAAGGCCCATAACCAGCCCTATTCCTTGCTTGGACCTTGAAGTAGTAGGTGGTGTGAGGGATTAAGTCCCTTATCTTAATCTCCTGCCTGTCAGTGCCTACTACAATCCATAGCTTGGTGTCCTCTTCAGGGTCCAGGGTGAAATAGATCACGTAGTCTGAGAAATAAAATACACACAATTTCAAAACTGAAAACTAGAATGAAAAATACTTCAGGCTGTTTTTAAGAAAATGTAATTAGAAAGAGAAAAGTTCTTTTTTTTTTTTTTTTAATATTGTATCATTCTATTCATCTTACTCCATTATTATACGTTATGGTGTTGGATGATTGCCTCTTAGAATTTGAGTTGTTATGTCTCACTGATGGATGGGTAGATGGATAGATGAATGATGGATGCGGATGGATCAATAATTGGATGGATAGATGGATGGATGAAGGATGGATGGATGAATGGATTGATGGATAGGTTGATGGATGGATGGATGGATGGATGGATGGATGGATGGATGGATGGATATCTACAACCTATTATTTCACATAACATAGATGGAAAAGATGACAAAAAGAACTCCATGGCCTACCCAAGATTATCCCGTTGGGCTGTGCAGGGTCTAACCATCGAAGTATGGCATAAGTGGGATACAATGGCACTGGTGATACAGTGATGTTTTGTGGAGCAGTGGATGGTGCTGGGGAATACACAACAAAACAGCAAAACACTTATGAATGAACACCTCATGAAATTTAAAACAAATTTTACTGGAGTGCAAATTTTGATGAGTTCATTTACATTATTTAACTGATTGAAAACCTTCGATATCCGAGCCAGCCATATCACTGAATGAGTGACCTATCAGTGTTATTTATCAACAAGTTGGCTAACAGTAAAGTAGGGAATCATATGACTTCTCAACCAATAAGACAAATAAATGAACAAGTGACCACTTGACCACTTTATCAACAAATTTCTTTTATCGGCCTGGCTTACAATGTGAAGTTACAGATCCAAAAACTAAGCTTTGTTTTCCTCTCTTGTTTTATTGTTTTCAACATATTTATTATCAATTTATTATTTCTTTTTCACCCCTGCTTTTTATTGTTGTATTTGTTTGTTTTTATGTTTTTTGTTTTGTTTTGTTTAGTTCTTGGGGTTTTTTTGTTGTTGTTGATGTTTTTTTTTTTGTTTTTTGTTATTGTTTGTTCTTTTTTTGGTTTTGTTTTTATTTACAAGAAACCGCTGAGATATACACGTGCAGGAGGATGAAAACAGTATTTCATACCACAACCGTAATTCATTGGCCAAATGTTCACTGAGTCAACCAGCTCAATGACCAACTAATGCAATGGCTTGTTACAATGCTACTGTAATAATGACTCTTTCTAAATCACCTGTTTCTTGTGTGGAATTCAACACAGGTAAACTCCAGGTGCTTGACCCATTTCCCCTCACCACTTTGACTGACACCTCGTACTTGGTCGCGGGTTCAAGGTCAGATAGTAAAAGGTGATGGTCACTTGTGTTGATATAAGAATAGGCCTCTCCGGACAAAGGTGCATATCGTACCTGGATGAAAGATAAATGAAGATAACAGAAATATTATCTTTAATTATCAAGTCTATAACAGGGGCGTATGAAATAGTTGGGGCTTAGCACTTTAATTGCCAGGATTGTAGTCAGCAGATTATTCAGAAATAATGGCTCACTCTCAGTGGACAGTTGAAATCTGTTCATTCATCTGTCCATCCATCCTTCTGTCTATCCCTCTGTCCATCCATCTGTCTGTTCCTCTGTCAGTCCATTCATCCAACCATCCATCCATTTCCACCCAGCCAGCCAACCATGCATCCATTCATGCATCCATTCACCATCCCTCCTTCTCTCATCCATCCATCCATTGATCCATCCATCCATCCATCCACCTATCCATCCATCCATCCATCCCTCCTTCTCTCATCCATCCATCCATTGATCCATCCATCCATCAATCCATCCATCCATCTATCCATCCATCCATCCATCCATCCATCCACCCATCCCAGCCATCCATCCATCCAGCTATTCATTCATTCTTTTACTCACCCACCCACTAATCTTGTCTTTTATGCATCAGGGGAATTCCATAATATGTTTAAAATAACGTGAGTCAACAATCCATTTGTGCAGCACTAAAACCAATATGTATTTGACTTGCCATGTAAGCCCTCCCATCCTCCAAGATGGGATCGTTGATAATCAAGGCTGGATCTACCCATGACAATATCAGAGATGTGGGACTTCCTGATTGGGCTGTCAATTTGACAGGAGCCAAAAGGGGCGGAGCTGTAGCTGGCTCTAAGAACAAATATAACCAATAGATTTCAATTCAATTTCATCTTTCTGTTACTCTTCAGGCAATTGGTTTTATATTTTTATGCGGGAGGAGCTAAAAGTTTTAGGGCCAGATATAACTGATCAATAATTTGCAAAGTTCCAAAAATTCAGTATTTTTTTCTATCGGATAGCCGGCTTGAAAGAGGCTGTGAGGGGATTGTGGAAAGGGAGAGGGGATTGGGCAATCGTTTGGCAGATTATCTGCCCCTCCCAAAAGAGGGACTCATATGAGGGGAGATCATTTTGACCAGCCCTATTCCTTCCCTTTGCCAGATAACACAGGTGTTAAGCAAATAATACAAAGGGGAAAAAATCCTTTTACTTCTTGTCATTTGAAAGATTGACCACCAAAAAAATTGAAAAAATTATAACAACATGAAGAAAACATTATCTTTACATAATATTTTTTGGGGGAATTTTTTATAATGCATGTTTCAAGCAAAGGGCGCAAAAGTGATTTTTTCTTCTTTGGACTATGTGTTCAATCGCTCTTTTGTCTGGTAAAGGGAAGTAATAGGACTGAACACAATGATCTCCCATTCGGTCCATGCAGGGAAAAAAAAGTCACAGAATGCAGTTATCACTTACCATGGAAAATTTAAAGCTCAGTGCATACCATTTGTCTCATCATTTTTTTTTTCAGTAATTTAGATGAGCTAAGCTATATATAATATCTAAAAAAACACATAAATTGCCAGCATCCTATAGGCTCAGATTTATAGCTGCTATTTATGTCATTGATACTCATGAAACATTCAGAGTGACACTCAAGTGTTCTGTCCATAGAGAACTAAAGACTCTTTCTTGATAAAATTAGTAAATTACTGTGACCCATTCTGAAGTTTTGTGATAAAAAAAAGAAAAGCAGCACGTGTGATGATAAAGTCTCATCTCATCTTGCCTTTGCTTATTCTATTGTGAGAGCAACCAAAATCTTGTGGACACAATCCAAATATTGACTTATGTAATTTTTAGTTAGACTACCACTCGAGAGCTCAGTTCTTTGTTGTCCTATTTCCATTTTGGGCAATTTGGAGATAAATATGTATTGTGAAAAAGGGATAGTAAATCTATTATACTGTAGTCACAGATCAATTGCCCAAACAGGTAGATTTTGAAAATCATTTCGTCCTATCTCCTATGTACAAAAACAGTTGCTAAACACAACTCATCAATTTTCTCAAAATGTGCAAAATGGAGATAGGGCATCAGAGAACCGAGCTCACACACTGCATTTTTGTTGTTGTTTTTGTATATTGTTTAAGTGTAGATGGTCCGTCTTGTAAAAAAAAAATATCAATAAAAACTATAGTTGAAATAGCATTATTTCTAACCCAGCTGCCACTTTCAGTATTACTGCTCACCTTCGTCAGTTCTGGCAATGCTAAGTGCAGGTAGACTCTCTCCAATGTGATTAAATGCCCTGACACTGACTATGTACTCTGAATTGGGCTCTGTTGGAAGGAAGAATTTAATTAGACTGGCTCTATTTGGGAAACATGTCACCTAGATAGAAATTTCCCCTGCTATTTTACTCTTTAGGAAATATGTCACCTAACCATTACCCTAATTTGAAATGTAACCCTAAACCTATCTCTAACCCTAGAGTTAACTTGAAATCTACCCTAACCCTAAGCTTAGTCCGATTTTGAATGAGTGGAATAGGCTATGATGGAGACCGAATGAATATGTCACCCGAATAACGTTTACCCAATTGTTTTTAAAATATAGGTAACCAGTCAATCAAATAGACATTTAGACAATGGGACAACCATTGTTTCTTCAAAGCTAAATGGACTTAAGTCTGCCTAGAACTTAAAGGCTACACTATACTCAAGGCGCTGGCTAAAAAATATACTAACAGTTACAGAACTTATGTTCGACTAGACTTTTCAAAATAACAAAGTCCTCTGTGTGCAAAGTCCTGATTCTATCTTGGAAAACCACAGCAGCAACAATGGCAAAACCTGCAAGAACCACAACAACAATAACTGATATCATAACGCTCTCCATACTCAAGAAGTTAATGGTGTATGACAGCTTGGTGGTGTCCACAATTTCTCTGTAAGCCTCAGGGAGAAACTGACCATAGCCCACTATATAACCATGGATGGGCCAACCTGAAGAAAGAAAAACGTCAACATTCATGTTAATGTTTTTTAAGAAAGGATTTATTATTATTATTATTATTATTCTTTTTTCAAGAGTGAAGACAGGATTTTTTCTAAGACATGATTTTTCTTTTCTTTTTTTTTTTTTTCAAAAGTGAAGACAGGAATCTTTAAGACCCAGGATTTTTTTTTTTTTTTTGTTAACAAAGAGCCATCAAGATAACTTCCACCAAGAGATTGAAAGACGTATATAGAACGTAACGTAACATCAACATTCAGTAAACAGTTTGATCCAAACCTAGTTTGTGTATATGAGATGGAAATAAGGGCAGAATGCACTCACAGCAATGCAGCAATGGAAACATTCCAAAAGGCAGGGGTTTTTGTTGTAAGTAAGAATTAATCCTGAATGTTACAGAAATTCATCTGTGGAATTTTTTTTATTTTTTTTTGTGACCTTATCTTATCTTATATAATCTTGTTTTTACATATCATAATAATAATATATTAAGTAACAATTAGAAATGATAGTAATCCAGAATGTTAGTTAATAAGAGAAGTTACTGCTGATATGTTCCAAATCATAAAGCATTACAATGAATTAGATATAGTACATTTAAATGATTGATTTCCCCTCTAGATAATGCATCACCATAAAAGATCATATGTTAGAACAGAAATAGCTAAAGTGTGTCTTGTGTTTAACAGTTCTGAAAATATCTTGATTCATTGAACAACTGATGATCTAACGATAACAATTCGTGGACAACTTTCATACATGTAAAGAAATACTAAGCATAAATTATACCTAGCTATTTGAGTATAACATCTTAGCTGATGAAGATAAATTATAACATAATCAACACTCATAGGCAGGCAACCAATTTTTGCATTTTGGATTTAAATATAGAATGAGACACATTTGTCTCATGGCTAGTTGAAATGAGATGTAAGTTGCTAGGCTAGAATCAAGAAATCCAGCTTTGAATGTGATAAGGGGGGTCAGACTGCAAATTTTCTTTTTTGATTGAGAAATCAAAAGTACGTTCACTTCTCAACAAGACAGTATCAGTCTTACTCTCGATTTTATAAATATAACTTCATTAAAATATGTGGCAGTATCTGCGAAAAGGGCCCAGATGTCGCAAGGACAATAATTGAGAACAGGGAGAAAAATGGTCAG
>JBCAUA010043412.1:0-11869 GCA_038406235.1 Peronia verruculata
GAAAACAGAAAGTTGCCACCTTGTATTCAATTCTGGCTTTTATGGGCAACCAATGCAATGATCTGAGTAAAGGAGTGTTGTGGTGGTACCTCGAGGTTCTAAAGGCTAAGCGGGCTGCACTGTTCTGCACCCTTTGAAGTTCAACTAGCATGTAAATGGCTTACTGCCTGTACTGTGCCGGGATAAGCACTAAACGCTATATAAATGCACTCTATTACTATTAACATAATGTGTTTTGCAATCGAGTGATACTCAAACTGAACTCAAAGCATTTTGAGCGAATAAACTTTTCATGTTTGATGTACCAAACGGTTAACGAGGACACCCATTTACGTGGTTTACTCCGCTCGACTTCTCTCCAAGTCTCTGACATACAGAATGGTCACAAAAATCCCAGGTCACAAATGTCGTCTATTTTTGGACCAATGTGATGTGGGGTCTTCTTTGTATCAAAACAGATTTGATTTGATTTGATTTGCGTGGTTTAGTGATTTGATTTTTTTTTTGTTGTTGTTGTTGAATTCACGCGATTGTTATATTAAAAAAAAAGAAAGAAATATTTGTCCATTAGCTTCGTTTCCTTATCATCATTCAGTGTCCTGGGATTTTCCAGCAACTCCGTAGATATTTCATACAGTAGAACACAAGAGTTCCTGAGAAACTCGGACGAGAAAGTAGGTCAGATGTTTTCTGACGTCATTAAATTATTAACACCACGCAACTTCTATTATTACGTGGAGGGCATCTAGGATCAATAGCCTATGAGACTGCCACTCAAAGCAAAGAGTTAATCATATATTTCCTACCCATCGTAACAGGGTCAAGCAGGGAAGTGAGGCAAACTTATGGCCGAGGCAAGGTCAAGGACAGGGGTTCATGGGATTTCCCTGCATTTAGATGAACTAAATTGTGTCCTCTTTTTGAAAACGAGTGATCTGCTGTCGCACATTGAGTGCTGGATTACAATGTCTTACTGTAAGACCTGAAGCGCCACTGGGTAGAGATTGCGATAGCTGATAACAATAATATTATTTATTTCCGCTCCTTAAGTTCCGCTGATTAGAAGTCAAATCGGTGAAGAGCTAACACAGAATTTCTAACACTTCATGCCCTATAAAACTGCATTTTATTCCCCATGTTCTTAACCCTTTTCTTGGCAGAACACATGTTTGCTCGTTAAATTCAAGATCTCCAACATAGTTAAATCGACGACGTTTCAAAGACTTCAAATTTCATCATCCCTATTACCAGCAGCAGTTTTTTTCTTTACTTTTGATGAGCTTTTCAGAAGTCAGATCTATGTTTTAACAGAGGTTTCAAAATTCTTACAGCTGTAGATGTAACGGTCAAAAGGCTGAAAAAAAGATGACCGAAGTAAATCTTGACTGTTTCGAAACGAAAATTTTCAAGGGAAAGGCAATTTATCAAAGAACGTTAGAGCCTAGAACTCGATGTGAGTCAGCCGTCCCCATTTTGTTGCAGTATTCTCATATTTCTCGAGATCTTTAATGGATATTACTGTCCTGCACCCCCTTTCTACACCCCCTCCCTCCCAACCCCACCCCGCCCTCCCATTGTCAAACACTGCAGTTTCTTCATCAACATGGCGATTCATCGGGAGAGCGGACAAAAAAAAGTTGCATCGAGTAAGGGATACCCGACGCAAACATTTGGCTCATCACGAAAACTAAATGAAAAAATTGTTTACCCAAATCATAATGTCGTGAGCTTGGTTTGAGTAGTGCTCGATTGCAAGACGCATAACATTGTCCAACTGTTTTCTTCTCTGTTTCCTTCAGATTACTCATTCCCCAATAATATCGTGGTTGTCTCTTGCAATGAATCCATTACGTCTGTCCGACATTTGTCTCAATATTTGTACAAGCAACTTCTTCATTTTCTCCCCTCTTAAATCCTTCTCTCCACGATCCAAAAGAGTTTTAGAAATTGTTGGCCAGTCTTACTGAGTCAAAGAAGAACTTTAAGTTGATTTGAAACACGATCTATTTTCGGAGCTATCGGAAGACGTGGTACCCCGAGATATGAAATTGAAAGTTATCTTTTACAGAAGCCACTCTAGTAGTAATTGCTAAGAAATAATAATAAAGGGCATTTATACAGCGCCTCACCCCCGTAGGGCTCGAAGCGCATTAAAGAACCAAAATGTTTTGCAGCCACACACGCAATATGCTTGAATCACTAACGGACGGTGCTTCGAGGTTCAAAACTTGTAAGGTTCCTGTAAGGAGACTGAATGGTTCAACGGATAAGGCAGTAAATGTTTTCAGAATGGTTTTCTTATTTGTGTGTGACATTTTGGAAAAAAAAAAAAAACACTGGGTGGTGAATATTTCCTGTTTTCAATTTATTGCAGTACAGAAAGATTAAGCCCCAGACAATGTCTGTCTGTCTGCTGATTGTCTCTGATATGTCTTTATCTTCATTTGTGCGTTTTGTCTCGAAGACATGAAAATGCACCGGAGATAACAACCTTTCGTCTGTTGTTTACGTCATAAAATTCAACACTTTTTAAAATGACATTTTCTTTTCCCTCCGTCACAGGCGGTTTTTATTTATCATATTTTTGTTTTCAGATTGTGAACTTATATGATTCACGATACAAAGAAAATTTTACAATCTCTTTAAATTGTTAAAGTAATGATGCTAAAAACGAACAAAGAACCGCAGCCTTTTCTCACGATCTCAAATGTCTACAAACTCTTTCAGGTTTTTGTATGGTCTGTTTTATTTTTATGGAGGCCAATAGTGTCTGTCTAATATATTCTGTCTATTTGTCTGTCAGTGTCAGTATTGTCTCATTTTTTTCTGAATTTGTGACATGTTGAGAGGAATTCAAAACTTATCTCCAGCCTGTTAAAAAAAAAAAAAATTGATATTTAAACTTTTATATTTGTCTTCCACTTATTCACTATGCAGAGGCTTTTGTCAGAGTGCCACACAGTCACAATACGAAGCGTTTTCAATCCTGGTGAAGTAAGACCGTAGCACTGGGAGATCCAGAGCTTAAAATGCCAATGACTGGTTCCCACGCTCCTGCCTGGCCTTGCCAGTTAAGCTGTCAAATGGGCAAGTTCATTTTTTCCTTTAATTAAATTACTGATTTTTTTTTTCGTTAAATGCCCACGGCTGGCAATCTTAAGTGTGTCCTCTCTGCTCTAATCCGGAGCTGACTCGTTGTTCATTGTTATATGTTGCCTTTTGTTCAAATTCTTTCTAGCCCTGGATAAACATTGAATAAACATAGATAAATCAGTCTTTAAGTAAATTTCAGATGGTTAGCTTCCTCAAGTTGGAATGATGTGCTTAGATGGGTTTTTTTTTTTTTTTAAATTAACATGTGACATTATTTTGTTTGTAATGTGCCTATGCAAAAAGACCAGTCGACAGAGAGATAGGTCAATGAAGATGGAGGTGGATAGGACACACCCTTAGGAGGCCATGGCGCTGCACTACCAGGCATGCACTCCATGCACAGGGACAGAGAGATAAAGGTAGACCACGAACAGCCTGGAGAAGACTCATGGAGGATGATTTGAAGAGAGGAGGGCTACAGTGGAAGGATGCACTAAGCAGTGCCCAGGATAGGAAAAAGTGGAAGTCTGCTGTTCGTGGCCTATACCCTAATACTGGGTGAAAAAGGGGATGGCGATGCAAGACGAAATATTCATATTTTCTTTGTCTAACGCTAAGGCTTATCACTGGCCTTCCATTAAGTATTTCACTTTTGTAGGATTCTCTACGACAATGGATAAAGGGAAATGAAACTCTTAATTTGGAAGTTAGATCTTTTTCAAATCCCATATTTTCGTAACTGAATAGATCGTAAATAGCTATTTCCCATCCCCCTGTTTGTGTCTTCTGGGCCTTAATCTAAAATTTAGTCGCTGTTCAACATTCCCCATTGATCAAGATTTTCTACCATGCTGAATTAACGGAAATGAATCTGTTGTATAAAACTTCAATTTGAAATTCCATATGTTGTGTCTTCGTAGCTGGAAATACGTGCTCATTGTTTTCAGTGTCTATGAAATACCTCCGGTACATGGTAGATTGATGGTCTTCCTTACACCCATAAAGACTGATAGGATAGTTATCCTAGCCATTTGTTCTAAATATCTAAAATTTGAAGAAGTGAGTGGTACATATTATGATAGTCCAAACTTTAAGATAGTTCATGCCATTTTGAGACACCGGAAGTAAGATTTGGTAAACTAACTTTAACTATCTTTTGGCACAGGAAAGCACTTCAGTTAAGATCTCTTATAATTTTGCTAGTCATCACTTAGTTTTGTGAAACATTCTCGTCATGTAACACTGTGAGTCGTCACATTCTTGGAAATACCAGACGTCTTTGTACTCATTGTAGAATATGTCTCGCGGCCAGTCGAAATGAGATGTAAGTCGCTGGGCTAGAACGGAGAAATCGGGCTTTGAATGTGATGAGGGGGGTCAGGTATCAATTTTCTTTTTTTTGCAGAAATCGAAAGTGCATTCATTTCTAAACAAGACATTATCATTCTTACCCTTGATGTGTACATATAACTTGATTAAAATCGTTTTTTCTTAATGAGGTAGGCATGTAGATTTATGTGTACAACCGTTCATTTATATTCGATTTACTCGGAATCCCGCTCATTGCTGAGTGGTCCCCATTTCCCTTTTTAAACTGCAATATCTCAGGCTAGAATCGAGTTAGCTCAAAACTTTTTTCACTTCCTGAAAGGGTATGAAATAAGCTATCACATGATACCAAAAACTCCATATGGTGAAAAATCGACATACATCTCATTTTGACTGGTTGCGAGACATATGGCCATGCCTCTGGCTATGTGGAGATATCCAGCAAATCCATTGTTTCCTGGTCTTGGCATGTACATAAATGCCAATCACTGCTGTGATAGTATACATGACATGAAAAAAAGTTCACCTGAAGATTCCATTCTTGCCCCCGTAGACCTCCTGGACTTCTGCACTAGCTGGCAACATGGTGACTAACTGTGTGACACTGGCTGCCACTTCCGCAGGCGTACTGGCCACCTGAGCTCCTGATACAGCAGGGGGGAAATCATCAGTACTCACGGCAATAACTTCTATTCATTACATGACAGGATGAAAGTCCCAACAATATCAATATACCAGTAATAGGATGATGCATAGTGTTGCATTTTTTAATCCAGGTCCCACACCTTTATGATAAATAAATAAGGAAATAATATATACCTCATGGTGTATCCTTTTACCTATGACATGCAGCTGATATTGAAATCTTTCTCTACATTTCTCTTGACTCACCATCTGCCTTAATGAGGTTCACTGAATCCTTGACCACGTCGTAGACCATGACCGGACAGCCTTTCTTCAGTAGGTTTCTGGCCATGTGACCTCCCATGTTGCCCAGGCCAATAAATCCAATCGGTGTGTCTGTCGCCTGGGGTGAAATGTAGGTCATCACAATTACCAATCAGCACTCGTAGATATTATGTAATGTACATGGCCCAGAACTCTATATCGTTGTATTTTGTTAATGAAACAGTTCCAATTTGCCAAAACGTGATGGACTGCTGTGTTCTGCTACATCCTAGCATGTTTCATCTTTGTATTTTTGTTCTAAACATCATAAAAAATTAAGAAATAGCAGGTGATAAAAAAAGCATGTTCAATCTTAGACTTAGCCATTTTGGGGAATTTTGTAGCTATCTTTAAAGCTCATCTGGCATTGAAGATCTGATTAAGAGAAGTCTCTTTGTCGCACAACTGGGTAAACTCAGTCGGACGTCAGACTATCATATGGGTGTGATAATAGAAAGAAATTCAACAAATTCTATTCAGGCGGTTGCACAATGTTTAATCAGTCATCTGCATGGCTTCTCATTACTATGGCCATGCACAATGTTTAATCAGTCATCTGCATGGCTTCTCATTACTATGGCCATAAATTATTTATGTTACAAAAAAAAATTAAAAAATAAAAATATAGCTTTTGTTCTTTTTTTTTTTTTCAATTTTCAAACCATGAACTACAGCTAATTAGTAATTGTGAGGGAAAAAAAAAATATTTCTGTGAGAAAAAAACATTTTTATTCAATAATAAATCTTTAGAAATTTTCCATCAACAAAATGATAAAACAAAATTTGATGATTCTGCACTCATTTCAGACAAGCTCTCTAGAGCATAACTGAATACTGATCACCCAAATCATCTTCCAATTGCATACAAATAGATATTAATTATTAATGATTCCATTTTTCATATGCTCCAAATAATGGCAATTTTTTTTCCATTTTCTCGATAATTTCAACATTCTATGATCTCATACTGGAGAGCTAATTGAGAAAAGTCTCCTTCTGTCACAAACTCAACAAAAAATTTCATGTTTTTTACATTACCAAATGACGCATGGAATATTATCCCATTTCTTTAACTGAAATTAAAACGTAAGAAAAAATCTGCGTACACAACATATGAAATTAAAAATTCAGGCCTGTTCTTTCTTCGATGGTGGTGCCACACAGAGCAAATCAAACTCATACTTACCAATGCTCGTGCAGAGCCTGAAGATAAAGTGGAAAAAAAAAAAGAA
Organism: Peronia verruculata; assembly: GCA_038406235.1. NCBI lineage: Eukaryota > Metazoa > Mollusca > Gastropoda > Systellommatophora > Onchidiidae > Peronia > Peronia verruculata. Next base: position 6,603 of record JBCAUA010043412.1, read on the forward strand.
GCTAAAATACAGATGAGCAAATTTCTTCTTTAAGGTCAACAGTTTCTTCCCCAAAACAAAGGTCACAAACATTTCCACATGAAACAGTTTGCTATTTACAAAAATACAACAGAAGACATTTCTCCACAAATAATATCATCGACGTTCACTGAATGATGAATTATTTCAGTTATTTCAGAATACAGATAAGATGTTGCTACTTTTCAGGAATTTTTCCTATAGCTTTTGTTTTAAGTTATTAACACAAGACAATCTGTACTACAGAAAGAGAAAAAATATAATTTAAAACCATTGTAAAAGTCCACTGGCAAATAATATAATGGTGAAAAAGCAGACAAAAAACATTAAAAGCAAAAAGATCTTATCAATGTAGTTCAACTGAAAAATTAATAACAGAGGATATATAGAATCTATTCTTCCATGAGTTATCTGTCATAGTCTATGATAAACAAAACATGTTATGGGTCAATATGACAATGAAATAGGTCAAAAGAAAAAAAAAAGGGTAGGCCACTGGCTATCCTAGATTGTCATGCTTCGGCAACCATCTGTGTCCATCTCATAAATAATGTTTAAATAAAAAATATCATACAAATTATGGCTCTCTGTCTCCAAATCTATTAGACTATACATCTGCAACAAAACCCATCAAAGGCCTATGGACTGGAAAAACCATTGAATGGATCTATATGAGATTTGGCACACAATATTGTTGCAGAAAGATCAGTGTTTTTATTTTTAATAAGCTGAAAAAAAAAGTACTTTGCTTGATGTTATTCTAAAAAGGTGACAATAACTGAACAGTTAACTCGTGAAAGCGCTTGATCCGAAAAGTACCTTCAACAGAAAGACGAAAAAAAAATAAATAAACACATTTTCTTTGAGTAACATTCACTTTAATGATAAAAAATACCAACATCGAGGTAAGCACACTTGGCATACACTTTTAAGTCAAGGGACAGTATCAGGACAGCTAGGTGCCGAGGCTTTGATCTATATTTTACAAATTTCCTACAAAGGCCGTGGGTGAATAGTGATGAATAGAAAGAAATAAGAAGGTAAGAATCTTGTCCTCGACAGCTATATTCGGGAAAAAAAATGCTATTAAAGATTGCATTGAATCTAATATTTACGACAATATCATGAATTTAATATTTAGTGCAAGGATTTGGAGCTGTGTGAGAAATCAAACATTGCCACCAAACATGACTTGTCAATGTGACAATAGTTCAGCAACACAATAGTATTGAACTTGTGACTAAAAAACTGTCCCGATTACTGTGAAAGAAACTAACATATGCACACACATCAAATAGAAAAAGAGGGAGAGAGAGAAGAAAGCAAAAAGAGGAAAACAAAAAAAAAACAACAAACAAACAAACAAAAATAGGAATTTCAAAATGATTTTCTTGTGCAGTGTTATACAGATCCATACAAAGGACAAGGATGTCTCAGATGAACTTACTGGAAAAATTTCTCCGTGCTGTCCTCATGGTTGTGAAGAGAGCTGGTGACATTTTAGCTATGCCTGCCATGGTACTGAACACTGGTGGCTATGCTAGCAAAGCAGCTGTGTGAGGTAAAGACATTGTATGAAAATTTATATGAAATGAAACTGAGCTGCAAGTCAGCAGAGCAGCTTCCGTACAACAAAGAGTGACAGACACACTGGAGGCAAGACTGAAAGTCACAAGGAATGAACCACTTCCTCAGCCAGGTAGTCCCTTCCCTCTGCCAAGTGCAAGAAATGTGAGACAAACATCGTAAAGAAGGGGAAAAAAATCACTTAAGCTCTTGCTATTTCAAACAAGTGAGGCCAAAACTTCTGAGCAAAATTATCATAACAAAAAGAAAACATTTTATAGAAGTGTCTCTTTTTGAAAAAAAAAACACACAAGGACTGTCGACCGGTATTGGGATATTTAATAAATGAAAAGAATGCAGCTAATTCACAAATAAGGATGGAAAATGATAAAAAATGGAAAGTAAATGAATGAGTAAAAATTGAAAGGATAAAAAGATATAATAAAATGATAAAATAAAAATAAAAAAAAGTATTTTTTTAAAAATGAAAGTAAAAATAAAAAGTGAAAAATAAAGAAAGAAAACATTTTCATCACATGGTGAATCTTTCATGATTTTCTGTGAATGCCTCAAACAGGAACAGAAAAAGCAAGTTTTTGGCCATATTCCAATGCTTACATTATGCCCCTTGTACCTGCCACACGAACGTCATTTGGTTGACAATCAAAATGTCTCATAGCATGGATTCATATCGCAGGAAAACTCAAGGTAGATCTCAATCGTAAATATATATCAAAATATCTGGTCAAAAACTCCTTTATACCTCACTTTGTACTGGAATTTGCTTTCAAATCCGAGCCTGTGAGGTAACATAGTACTGACATGAGACATCAAGTTTTTTTTTCAACCTTTTACAGATGCAATTTGTTCAACACAAAATGAAGCATTTCCACGTTGTTATGAAAAGTTTATGTTGTGTCATATATATTTATATATGACTGATTCATTGTGAAGTGTAAAGGTATTTCCCTGCTCTGAAACCGTTGCTAGTATGCTGTCGACTCCATGTTTGCGATGTTACCACTAATATTATATATAATACAGTAAAAGGAAGAAAAAACAAGTTTGCACTGAGAGTTTACACACTGCAAGGGGATCTTTGATACTGACAGAAAAAATGTACTCTTTCCCAGGTGTTCTCGATATTGAGAGTTTGATTATACAATCTGCTTTTTACCAGCCCTGAACAAAAGATTGGCATTTTCAAATATAACCTATGCCTGGCTTACAACAAACAGCCCACAGTTGATGCAAAAATCGGTATTTTCATTACATATGACATATATCTTGGCTTCTCAATTATGTCACCATGAGGGGGGTTATAATATCACCAAAGACATTAACTGTCATTCATAAACTTCACTATTAGTATATCTCCAAAGAAGAGCTGATGAGCTGTTTTCGCAAGCACTTTTAGGGTTAAACATGTCTTGATATTTTATCACTGTATTCTACAAGTCTGTCATCCATACCACCCTTCCCCCAAATTTCTATCATTGTCACAAATAGCCACATATAGGTACATATACTTATCCCCATTCTTTAACTATTGGATACAAATTGTACCTAAATGATATGAAATTCATAAATAATAATTATTATTTTACTCCCCCATAATTCATTTTTTTTTCTTCTAAACTCTTAAGCCGTGTTTCAGATAATAATTTTCAGAACAACACAAGTTTCAGATACGCAAAGGAGGTCACTTACTTGTTTCTGGACCACAGGAAGTGGGTCACATGATATACTGACCACTTATCTTTTTCAACCAAGTGCAATGACTATGAGCCTTATAAGTCAAAACAAGCATCTAACAAAAAATCAGGTTCGAAATTTTCCCTATTATAATACATGTATGAGTCAAAACAAGCATCTTTTGATCTACAATCAAAATGTGTAAAAATCAGTATTTTCTCTAAAAGAATGAAGGGTTATTACGGTCATAGAAAAACAGATAAAATCAAGAGAATGGAAAAAATTACATGGAAAATAAGATATTTTCATCAAGTCAGGTGAACTTAAAGGATGCGATATTCTGCTGACAAGCAAGATCTATACTATATGCAAATGTCTGTTTTAGCATGGCCGTCGTATATGTATCACATTACACTCACTTCACAATAGTTTACAGAAACATTACTGAATTCACTCACACTGTCAAAGAGCGGTTAGACATAGGAATGTAGCCGGCTGGTGTCTGTCATTTGTCATCTGCATTATTACATGTGCTGGATAATTCCTGTCATTCTCATTTTCAGTCAATCAGTCAAGTAAAATTTGAGTTTCCTTCTTTTTTGTGTGTGTGTGTTTTGTGTGTTTCCTTTTATGTGTGCGTGTGTGTTGTGTGTGGTTTTGTTTTTTTTTTTTCTGTTTTTGAGTTTTGTATGTGTGTGAGTGAGTTTTTTTGTTTTGTTTTTTTTTTGCAAAGGACTTTACTTGTGTCCACATGTGAACAAAATTCTGACTTTCCTGTCCAACTGCATTTTGCCTGATTATGGCTGTGATCTGTGAAAAATGCCAGGGTTTCAAGCAAACAATGCCACTTCCTCAGGCAAGACATAGCCAAAACATGTCACAAAAATAGCAAGTGACCAAAAAAACAACCTGACTTTTAACAATAATTGTGGCAGGCACATTCTAGAATAATTTTTTTATGCTATTAACACCTAAGACCAAAAGATCATTACTGTGTGCACTCAATCCAAGTCTCCTTCTATGTTAACACAACTTGCTTGTGCTTGCGCCGCAACATTCTGTAGGGAAGCACTCGCAACCTTTTAACCTTACCCCTTGTCAAGCACAGCAAGCGCACCTGCCGAGGTGCTTTCTCTTAGAAAGCAAAAATGGCGGCACCCATAGTCTTCAAGACAGCCAATGGCATTGATAATTTGGGGGCCAGTGGGCGTAAAGAAGGGGTTTTGAGTTCAGCTCTTCATAGAAACATCAGTTCTAGTCCTATGACAGGGAAAAGGGAAAATCTGAAACCTGATTTTTTTTTTTTTTTTTCCTCGTCAGCTTCTTGTGTAGGAGTGCCGATGTCTTACTATTTCAGACTGATAAATCTGAATACATGTTTTGCACTTTAAAGACTCCTTAGCCATTTATAACTTGGATGGAAAGTACAGGCAAATTTTGAAGTGCGCTCAAAATTTACCAAACTCAATTGAAAACTTGTTAAGTAATTCTAGAAATGAGATATTTAGCTATTTTATTGTCATGTAGTCATCTAAGTCTATGAACGCAAATTCTGATCGCGCAGGAGAGGATGGCTGAACAACTATAAACAGCTGTTATGTGCTTGCCAAACGCTCCATTCCATAAGCAGTGCTAGCCAAACATTGTGGTTGGCGAGCTCACGAAGCGCTACATTTAGCTATTGAATATATATGCTTCTTGTCAAGAAACATAATAATTTGTAAGTTAGGCCTATGTAACTTAACCTAATGTTACTGAAACTTCTTTTGGGGGGAGGGGCTTGTTTGGGCACTTTTTCGTTTGATACCCCAGGCCTGTCTGTCACCCTCACGTCGGACCTATATGTTAGAGTTAGGGACTTATGCTGGTCGAGGGTCACACACATGTCAGCGTTAGGGAGGACCGTCACCCGCTCATCGGACCTACATGTTAGCGTTAGGGTGGACTTGCGCTGGTCGAGGGTCCCAGCAGGTTAAGCCAGCAGGGTT
>JBCAUA010043434.1:0-11868 GCA_038406235.1 Peronia verruculata
TGCGTGTGGATGGATGGGTGTATGGATGGGTGTTTGTGTGTGTGTGTGGATGGATGGATGGGTGTGTGTGTGTGTGTGTGTGTGTGTGTGTGTGTGTGTGTGTGTGTGTGGATGGATGGATGGACAGACAAACAGACATCAGACATTTTTTCCATCACCAAGCATCATCCTGATAACTCCACGAAATAGCCAGCCGCAGGAGGTTGAAAGACATAACATAAAATAACTACAACCTACAACATTTCCAAGTGAGTGACATAAACATGGACTGTGTTCCCCTTGTGTTCTTGCTCTTTAAGTGCTCACATGATATTCTGGTCTGAACCCCATAACTCCATTGAATGACCCCCTTTCTCTAAGCACAGTGTCCAAGCCCTCGAGACGAGAGCCATGGCGGACTTGTCAAGGCTTACACTGTACTGTACTGAATCATTAAGGAAGAGAGTCCTTCACTGACGTTACTATTTTCAAGTATAGCGTTAGATTTTCACATGTAAGGGCGTTGCATTTGATGGGAATATATGGGATGGAAACTTATTTTTTTTATCTACCCACCCACACACACGCACACAAATACACACACATTCCATCCCACACACACATCTTTCTTCCACTACTCTGTAGTTCCAAGATGGCCAATGGTTCAAAATTGAGACATAGAAAAGACAAAGGAAAGAGAAGAAGGTAGATATTTAGAAAATCAACTTTTTGTGTGTCCATTCCATGATCTTTTCTGTGGTTAAAATTGGTGATGCAAATCGCTTCTCGAATGAAAAGTACTCAGAAAATGTCCCATGTTGGCAACTGAGGTTCATTGGTTTATGAGAACAAAAGTCTCAGTTTGTCTAGTTGTTTTGTCCTTTCTCTTATCCGTGTTGGGTTTTGAGGAAGGTGTAATAGCAGAACACACGATTTCAGAAAAATCCGACGGAATTTCTACCGGCGGTTCAATAGGCTATGAGTCTGTCACTGGTGCGAAGAGTTTTAGACATACATTTCCTACCCACAGTAACAGGGTCAAGCCAAGAAGTGAGGCGAACGCCAAGGACCTAGATCGATGGAATTTCCCGAAATATTTGTGAACTTTATGCATTAGGCCAGATATTGTGGCCTTGGTGACACCCTGTTGTTGTTATTGTTGTTGTTTGTTGTTTTCCCCTCTCAACGCTTCCTCTATCACCTCGTTCCCCCCTCCCCTTCACCCTATAACCTTTTTCTTTGCTCGCCTTCTACTCTGTGCAGAGTAGCTTTTGTCGCTGACTCCTCAGAAACAGGGTCTCGCCTGTAAAAATGATTTATCAAAGTCGTGTTGGATTTAACAGCCCGAACAATCAATTGCTTTAAACAAATCAAAAGTACTCTTTGTAAAGTGGTTCTGGGTTTAACAACCAGGACAATCTGCTACTTAAATAAACCAAAAGTACTGTTTGTAAGGAATGCTTTTGTGCTCGTGCTTCGAGATATACAGGGAGAGAATGACGTTGTTGGTGGTGAGGGACGAGGATTATGAGAGGAAAGAAACTAATGATGTTTCAAATATAGTTAATACTGGTAAGAAGGTCTTTGCTTCACGATACACAAATTTTCGTTTCCGCCCCTGTAAACTACGCATAAAAAGTCCTACAGCCGACGTGATGTGCGTTTTGAAGTGCGCAGAAAGACTGCGTTCCAAATGTTGTGTAATGACAATATAGTTTTTTTAGTCTAAACGCTCATCCTCTGAGGCCCCAGATGGAACCAGTCTTTTGTGTCAAATGTTGAAAAATTGCCCTGCATGTTGAGAGAATTTTGAAAGGGTCGGAAAGACAAAGATAAGGGGGGGGGGGGGGGGAGAGAAAAGCTGCTTCATATCCTGCTCGACCTTTGCTTTTTGTACCCTCTGTGACCTTACACAGAGAATCTGTGGCCATCTGAAGTGCAGCCCGATTTAAACAACAACAACAACAACAATATAAATCACCCAGTACAATAGAAAGAATCAATCTAAGATATCTTATTATCCCCGTCCGCTACAGTTTTACTCTGCAAGGATAATTACATGTATATGACCAATTTGCTCCGCATACAACGACACGTTCAATAAACTCGGTTTTTGTGATCAATGTCCTGCGTTGATGAACGAACATACACTAAAAAAAAAAAAAAGAAATCGTTAGTATTGGTACTGCAAGTCATGATAGGTCTGCGCTGACGGTGTGCAAAACCACTCCATGAGTTATGGCCAAAATAATCTACACTTGTTTTATTTCCGTAAACTCCTTAATGATGTACCTTTTCCTGTTATGTGTTTGTTTTTATGTCTTCTTTCTTTCTTTCTTTCTTCCTTTCTTTCTTTTTTCTTTCTTTCTTACTTTCTTTCTTTCTTCCTTTCTTTTTCTTTTCAAGTAAATGTTCAGTAGGCCTATTTTTTTGATATAACAGATTTTTTTTATGCGAATACTTTTTGTTTCGTTTTGTTTTGTTTTGTTTTGTTTGCTGTACATGTTGACTAGGTCAGAGTTAATCTTTTCAACTTTCTTAATTGGAAGCATTATAGTTGACAATTGAGTGAAATTTAGCCAATCGCTCTGTCTCTCTTCTCTTTCTTTGTTCTTTTATTCTTTTTTTAAACTTTCCAATCGAGTCTCTTGGTATGACCTTCGAGAAAGGCACCGGCACAAGGGTGAAAGGCGTAAAGAAAACGAAAAGTTTGATCGTTTTGACATCTTGATCCTTCATTCTTCCTCCCCCTTTAGTTACATTATAAACTCCCCTTCCCCCCTAAGCCCCCCTCTCCCCCACAACACATACATATTACCTACTGTCGACTGTTGCTCGGTTCTCCAAACGACGGTCGGTATGACACGAACACGAAAGCAAGCGGCAAATGAATAAAAAAAAAAAAAAAGCTCAACCCTGTGTTTTATTGCCCGATTTCTGTCATAATATGCTGCCAAAGCTCACAGTTGACGACAGAATAACACTGACAGACAGACAAAATATCAAGTCCTGGCAACCTCTCAGCGAAATCGGTCATCTCCGCCACTTTGATGACATTCCGGAAACAGTTCAACATGTCAACGATTTAAATCTAACTGCCTGTCTTCCTGTCTCACTCCCCTCTCCTGTCCTCTTCCTCCACTCCTTACCCCCCCCCTCCCCCTCCTCACCGGTATCCCACCACAGAAAGAAAGCTGTTATGACGTGAACCGCAGTCATAACCAGTGCAGGCTTGTTCCAAAATAAAATTTGGCTCCAGTGTTCGCTGCCTTTGACCTTTAAACTTTACACCGAAACATTGAACTGTGTAATGGTATAACCATTTTTTGCGACTACCTTTTATGGCAAATTACCCTTTTTTCGGACAAGCATTTGAAACCGGAGCAAAAGTAAAGCTTCTTTGCGTTATCCACAGCGAAATTGTCATGGAGAAACTCTGTCTAACCACACATAGATCTGATACCAGGGAAGAACAAATTTGTAAAAAACGATTCAGGAATTTCATGTTTTGTGTCGGGGAGAAAATGATCTTATCTAATACATGTATTATCCTCTACGATATCCCTGGGTTAAAAAAAAATAATCATAAAAATGCCCGTACGGTCAATATTGTACGTTGGAAATAAGCATTTGAATCTCCACTGATATCTCAAAGATTCACCCCTCTCAACTGTTTTTAATGCCATAACTGTAAGCTGTCAGTGCTGATCGATCGGTTCAAATTTCCAGTTGAAACTACCGTAACATATATATGGAACGACATCAGAAAATAACAGCACACAATACGAGCATTTGATTTTCAGAGGATCTACATCAAGCCCAGAGAAACCAACAAACAAGATGCTCATGATTTGTTCTTACTGTCAAGGCACGCTAGAATTCCCATCTAGAGTAAGAATAACGTGTGGAAACTGTCAGAACAACGTGGCAGAACGGTCTTATCTTTTACTGAGTGCTGTTTTACTGCTCACGTCTTGCGCCTATGCGGTAGATTTTTGTTTAACCAAAATGACATAATATACATTACATACATATTAGCCACCTCATTTTGCTTATTTCTTTTTTGCTCACTCCCAACAATGCGTGCCTACTCGTCAAGATGGAAGTTGATTTAGTACTAAACTGCGTCTTGTTTAGGAGTTAAGCAAAGCGTTGTGCGGTGCGGTGTTTAGAATTATGACAGCCTAAGTATTTTAGTCTTTCACTAACCCTAAAAATGTCATTTGAAACAACCAAATTGTCAGTGTCCATAATAAGATGCTGTATTCACTTTCAAGGATTGACAGCTTATGTTTTTAATAGATGTTAAAAAAAAAAAAAAGTGTCACTGCTATTGCACTTGGGGCTTTTTTTTTTTGATGAGGGAGTTATAGTGCTAAGGTTGAAGTTCGATTCATTGAACAAATGGATCCTTTGGCCTTGAGGATAAGAAGCCTCTAGTTACTGTGTCCATGATTAAGTAAGCATTGTAGAGATATTCTGTTTTTGAATTTTTTGGAAACCTGTTATGGAAACTTTATCTGTTTCATTTTCGGTCTTCTAGTGACAAGTAACAAAAGAGTTGAAAGAAAGGTCAAAAAATGAAGATGCTTATAGAACATTAATTTGAGAAACTGGGATGCAGTAATGGACCATCATAGTATGTAAACTCTGTGGTAGTCCTCATGGGCCAGACGCTGTCAGAGAAAATAAAAACTGCTGGATATCCCCTGCTTCTAATGATGTTGTTCATGTTCAAGGCCTGAAAAACACGGGCTTAAAAGCAACATAAGTACTTTGTCATTTCATAATAACGTTTTGGATAATAACTCACACAAGTGCATAGAACAATGAAAGAATCTCGAGTTGCTCGGCCTCTTGTCACCGAAAGAGTTAAAACACTCATATAGTAGCCCGCTAACAGTATACGCTTTGTAAAGGAAATTGGAAAACTCCGTTGTATATAGGAATGGGTAAACTTGGCAATGACTTCCTACAGCTTTTATGGGCGTCTCAAACGTTTTGTTTATATACACAAAAAAGGCTGGTAGTTCCTGAAAATGCCGAACGCGGCGTAAAGAGCACGCCCTTTTATGGAGCAGGGCCGTCATCGCATCATCTCCTTCAGTCGTTTTGGGCAGAATGGTTTCAAAACAGTCACATCTGGTGGTGATCTGAAACCAGTTTGTTTCTTCGGTTACTGTAATACTGTAGCTCTACACACATTTCAGCTTGTGAATATTCACTTACTTTTTATGCCCTTACCATTCGAGATCACGAAACATAAGGTTGTCAATAAATGTCCCTATAAATAAAACACGCTATGCTCACCTCAAACTCCCTCTAGCTCTGTTTTAAAGCGTTACATTACCACCTACAGGCATGTAGTTCATGACATCCAGAGGTGAGATCCAGAGCTAGATCGATGAAAGTATACAGGACCACTGTTAACAATTTGATTGACTGAAGCACCTATTCAGTGGGTTACAACTAATTCACATTTTCAAATTTGTTCTCAGTTTCTTGAGCTATAAAGCTGTTGGACTTAATGTCCCAGGATAACCAACAACGACAATAACTGCCAGCACCTCTGTGCCGTAACTGAACCTTACATGACAGTCAAATTCCTATATTTGCCTCACTGTTACTATCTGATATAAGTGTCTTGTCGCAGACATCTAAACTTTGCTTAGGTGGGTTACATCTTTTTCATTTTTGTTTTGTTTTTTTTTTTGTTTTTTCACTCTATGAGTAAACTATTGGACTAGATAGGAACAAAAAAGATAAAAGACAAGAACACAAACAAACGAAGCAAGAGAGGCCTTTATGAAAAAAAAAAAAAAACTTTCTCTAGATCTCTCTCTTACACTGTCAGGAATTGAGGCCACGAAACGATTGTGCCTAATATTACGACTTTCTCACGAACAAACTGGGAGGATAATTTCTTGATCGTGCACTCTGTTTCTACTCCAGCTGGACTCAAATATTTCTCGTTTAGTTTCATTTCTTTCTTTTTGTCGTTACCTTCACTTCACATCTACTCTACTCAGTTGGTAGGCATTGAATAGAAAAGGAAGGGGAAAGGCCCCTCCCTCCCCCTCCCAAACACGTGAAAAGCTGCAAAACAAAGAAAGAGGCAGGCTTGTGGGCGGTGTCCATTTCGTTGTCTTTCCCTTCACTTGCTCACACATTTCCTGTGAAATAAGCTTATGTAGTTGAAACCTGTGAGAGCGAATAGGCTCATTTATCTGTGTGGTAAGGCTGTTATATAGACCAAGTACAAGTGAAAGTTGGCCCATAGCATGCAGTATGATCTTCCCACGCTCAGTCTGAAAACAACTACACGTAGGTTCAATTCATATTGTGAAAGCTGTTTAAGGCAGTCAGATGATGTGTGCCTTTTCTCTTTATTTGTTCTCAGAAAGCGGCTGTTTTATTGTAACTCTGAGCAGTTATTGTCATTGTGAATTTCTGCGACAGCAATTGAGAAATCATATCTTTGTTCCCGTCACATGTTATGAAATGTCCACCAGAACTCTTTGTCCTCATCATTGCAATTCAGTTTGAAATTCAAATAACAAAGAAGAAAAAAATCTCATGCACACACAAACATAGACAAATAAACTCTAGAGGGCAATACATTTTTTTTTTAATTGTGTCAGTTTCCTAATGGACAGGCTTAGAAGTGTCTGGATCAAATCAGGCTACGGCTAACCTGGAAATGTCCCACGTCTTGGCATGAAAACTGATTTAAACATATTATTCAGAGATGTAGAGCGTGGAGATAGAGCAGAGAAACTGACTCAAGACGGGACTGTGCATTAAGAAATTAATGGTGACCTCATGCTAGAATCGTGTAACCTCCACATTTTCCCTTAATTAACATCACGAGTAGACTTGATATATCCGAAGATTCTGGTGAAACAAATCATAATGTAGCGAATTTATGACGTCACCTGGCACGGTTTGGAACTCCTTACTCTTTTGTTAGTTATCATAGTAGCCTCTGCATTGCCGTTAAAAGCGGTTGCGCTGTTTAGTTAAACGTTGACTCCCTTGGCAGCCAACGTGAACATCTATTACATTTATAAGAGAATTTTTGTCAAAGACTGCGGACGCCTGCTATATCGAGGCTGCAAGAGGGATGTTAGATAAGAAGCAGAACTGGTTTCTCAGAGAACTGATTACCTGAAGCACTAAAGCCCTGGTCAGCAGGATGCCAGCGATACTTCATTAACGGCATACCAGACAGTTTCTGTCGGCAGGATTAGGTATTTCCTTGTAAGGACCGGCAGAATTGTATAAGGCGAGACGTGGTCTTGATAAGCATCCCAGGAGGTGATGCTTGGCTCTACTGAGATATCGCCAGGAGAATGGCCCCATTTTCATCAGTTTAGCGTCGATTGTGGTAACTGATTCAGTAATGGGGCCACTTTGCTTATGTAAAAACCCCAGATTGTTAAGTGATGAAAAGACTTTCACTTTACCTTCCGTTTATGATCTAGACAGCAGATGAATGCGTGCGTCTTATTGCCCCATGATAAGAAATCTTGCCCGTTGTCCGGTCAAGTTGTTCAAAGTCTCCTTTTCTCGAAAACTTTGCAAACACATGAAATACTAACCTGATGTAGTTTGCCAGTAGGTGTGCACAGCACTGCTAGTCTGAGAAATGTCTTTGTAAGTGTCTTTATACGTGTGTATGCGAACAGGGGGAGGGGGGATGGTGTGAGATTTAGGAGTCACTTCCATTTTCATCAAGTCTAGATCACGTTATTCCAATCATGTTTCAATGTTTGGAAGTAGATATTATGACGGTCATGCCGTAGACATTATAATCCAGTAAAAATTTGGCTTGAGTTTGTGCGAAATAATATATTCATTCAACTACTTACTCCATCCATCCATCCATCCATCCATCCATCCATCCATCCATCCATCCACCCACCCGTTCGTTCGTTCGTTCGCCTGGATCAGCTTGTCTGTCAGTGTGTTTGCCTGTCTGCCTATTTGCGATCAAAGCTGCATTATTAAAAGAAAAAAAAAAAATCATCACAGTTCCACCACTATGTAAAACTTCAAGTACGTTAAATATAGCTCCACATCTAAAAGACTATGTGAATATAAACCACAGCTACATGTTTGCATTGACTAAAAACTAAGTTGAAGTTAGAACCCTGGTCATCTAGCCCCATTACACCTCATCCCTCTCAATTCCCCCTTTGTGAGAGTTCTTCTCCTCCCCTCGCCCCCCCCCCCCCCAGCTTAGATATTATGTTTCAATGTAAGCTCTGATCCTTCAAATTTACCTGAAGTTGAAAATGTCTAAGCCTTTGCCCCCCTCTCTCCCCCACCCATTCTCCTTTCTGTCTTATTAGGTCCTCTCCCTCTCTCTGTCCTTCCCTGCGGAGGCCCGGATATATAAATAGGCTCTCTGCTCCCACCTGCAGGCCGTCGGTGGGATGTCTTCTGCAAAATGTCATTCTTAGCGTTCCAGGAGCGACATCTCTTCTCTCTCTCTCTCTCCTTGCTCCTGTCTCCTGTTCCACTCTTTCCTACTTGATCAGCCTTTTTGACGTGTAAACGTATCTAACACAGTGTTTGGCACAATACAGCCGTAATCGTGCTGAGTTGCCTGAAACCCCGACACAAACAAAGAAACCCTTCCCCTCTTTTTTGTTTTTCAATTCTCCCTCCATTTCCTCCCCCAGGAACTTAAAACCTAACATCTGACAGGAATGCGACGACCCTCCGGATCGCGGCAAAACTGCATGCATCAATTTTTGGTATTGTTGTACATTTTTGATAATGCCAAATCTTTATACATAATTTGATATCTTTTTATGACTCATAAACATGTTGTCCATTGTTAAAGTGTTTATGTACTCGCCGTGTTAGGCGCAATATAGCCGTTATCGTGCTGATGTGCCGTTAAACCCCAACACAAACAAACCTTCTTTGGTGCTTCTGTAACAGTCCTCCCTCTCTCTCCCTCTCTCTTTCCGCAGGCTCCACCAAGTTCCTGTACCAGCCAGACATGACCTACCAGTACAACTACGAGGCTTTGACCGTGACCAGTCTACATGGCGCTAGCGCTGAGCAGGCCAGGATTGACCTCAGAGCACGTGCCAATATCCACGTCATGTCACAGTGTGAAATGGCCTTGACCGTGAGTACCAAGGGTTACAGGAGTGGAGGGAGGAAGGGGGATCTGTACTTTGAACTTGGAGCTGTAGAAAGCGAAAGCCTCTTGCAATGAGTAGTTATGGTGCTACAGCCTTCACCCCCCCCCCTCTTTTTTCCCCTTCAACCCACCCCAGCTCATCTGCAGATAAGACTGACAAAAATCAAATAGAGCAAAACAAAAACCATTGTTTCTGGCCTTTCCAGAATGAAGGGATCCTGACATTTAATGCTAAATGTGTTTGATAAAGGTTACGCCCCTGTCAAGCACAGCCACGAGATTGTGACATATTGCTTGACTGCCACAACTACTTTTTTTTATAAGCTTAGTTTTCATGGCAAGCTTGAAAAATCTGCTTTAGTTCAAAGATAACTCATTATGCCTAGATCTAGATCTAGGTTACATGCAATGGAAGGATGCTTGTTTGCTTGTTTTTGTTTATTTGTTTATGCAAACTGAATTATCAACAATTTTAAGTCTCAAGTGGACATAAAGAGGGCCATAATATCTGAGAAATCGCCCTACTCGCACACACACTCACACACACACACGCTCGCGCGCGTGCACAGACACATGCAAAGTGCGAGAAAGAAAGAGAGAGGCGCAGATGTTCCCAAACTTATTCATTCAGCTCTGTGTGAAGTGATTAAAAAACGAAGCAGGGGGCCCTCCACCAGAGGGGAGCAAAGAATGGTGCCTACCGCCCAGCTCATCTGCGCGACACAGTAAGAGCCTGCTAAATGATGAGCCGAGCCGTATCAGACCGGCAGTGAAACAATAGATCTGACAATCGCAGGATGAGACCTCCGAAAAAGGTCTTCTGGTCTTCCAGGTTGGAGGTTGGGCATGGGGTCAACTGCCCCATATCGTAAAAAACCTCACAAGTTACAGAAAGACGAAGCAGAGAAACACACTCCAATTTCTTGGGAGACGGGAGAGTCTCTGGAGAACCAGAGCCAATGAAGCAGGGCCTTCGGGAAGCCGTCAAGCGGAAACCTCCTCCGTCCAACAAGGCCCTCCGAATCCGACCGGGGAATGTCCGCACCATGTTCGAGGCTGGAAAAACTGCACAGATAGCTAAGGAAATGCAGCAATACCGTCTGGACATACTTGGAATCAGCGAAACCTACTGGATTCGGCAAGGAGAGCAGCGTTTATCCACAGGTGAAAAGTTCATCTACTCAGGACATGAGGAAGAAAAGCATGAAGATGGAGTTGGAATATGTGCTCAGCAAGACAGCACAGAAAATATTCAGAGGATGGGAGCCACATGCAGCTAGAATCATTCTGGCCTCATTTACTACTAAGAAAAAATTCAACATGAACATTATTCAAATCTACGCACCAACTAACAACGACGCAGACGATGAGACAAAAGATGAGTTTTACATCAGGTTGGGACAAGGGATCAACAATTTACCAGAAAGGGATATCAATATTATTATGGGAGATGCCAATGCAAAAATGGGAAGAGACATGAGGAAATCATGGGAAAACATGGGATTGGAGAGGAAAACGACAATGGAGAAAGGTTCAAAGACATGTGTGGATTCAACAATATAGTGATTGGAGGAACCATCTTCCCACACAAAAGAAGTCATAAAGTGTTATGGATCTCACCAGATGGAGTAACAGAAAACCAAATTGACCATTTCTGCATACTTCACAAATTTAGAAGATCACTGGAAGATGTGAGGGTAATGAGGGGAGTAGATGTCGGATCAGATCATAATCTTGTACTAGCAAAACTCAAGCTTAAGCTGAAAAGATTCAAGACAGGAACAACCGAGACCAGACTGAAGTACCAGACCAACTTGCTACAGGATGAGTAGAAAAGGAGGGAATTCAAACTTACACTTACTAATAAAGTCCAGCCACTAGAGAACCTAGAAGGGGAAGGAAATGGAGACGTAAATAGAATGTGGAAAAGAGTCAAAAGACTCCTTTACAGACACCTGCCAAGAAGTGCTTGGTAGGAGAAAGAAAGCACACCAAGATTGGATAACGCAAGAATCCTTAACTAAAATAGAAGAAAGAAGAAGCAAACTGTCCACAATTGCAAAACAAGAGCTGAAAAGGCAGTTGCACAAGATGTCTACAGAGCTGAACACAGAGAAGTGAAAAACAGCATTAAAAGCGGTAAAGAAAAATTCCTGAATGACATAGCAGAGAGAGCAAAGGAAGCAGCTGCCAACGGACACATGAGAATAGTGTTCCAGAATACCTACCATTTATCTGGCAAATACAGAAAACCAGATGCATCAGTGAAAGACAAAGAGGGGAAGTCAGTATTGGGAAAGGACGCGCAACTAAGGAAATGGAAAGAACATTTTTAGTCACTTCCAAACAGATCGCCCCCAGATAACCCCTCGAACATGATGCCGGCAAGACACGATTTAGAAATTAACTGCGAACCACCAACCCGAAATGAAATTTCATCTGCTCTGAAATTCTTGAAACCAGCACAAGCGGCAGGACCAGACCATATACCCCCAGAGGCACTATTGACTGATATTAACTCCACTGCAAATGTATTGCATGACCTTTTCTGCAAAAATATGGAGTGACGAAGTCTTCCCAGATGAATGGAAAGAAGGACACCTCATAAAACTATCGAAAAAAAAAAAAAAAGGAGACCTTGGAGACTGTAATAACCATCGAGGAATAATGCTGCTCTCCATTCCAGGGAAAGTATTCAGCAGGATCATTCTACAACGAATCAAGTTTCT